>CAJPVJ010000989.1:0-18888 GCA_905397405.1 Oppiella nova
TATCGTTTCTTTTTAGTAAAACAAACTTTTTTTGCTGTTCACTACACATACACACACTCTGTGGTAATGTATGCCAAGTGCTAGTCTAGTGAGTGTGAATGGCATCACCAGTTTTGCACAGTCAGTCATGATAACTCCACCTCTCATATCTAAATTATTACCAATTGCATTACTACCAGTGTCAAATGCATCCATGAGCGCTATTAGTATATGTGAATATCAAAGTGGAATATTTGCGTTTAATTTTTATATTGTAATTAATTTATATAACATATAAAAGCAATAAAAAGGCTTATTATTGTTTTTCCACTTGGTTTCTAGTATATTACGTCAATTTATAGTAAATATTTAAATATTCTCGCACATGTATTGTGTGTTTATCATTGTAGTGTAATAAATCTATTAAATTAGTCAATGTATTATGTTTTGCATGTGTTTTGTGTATGCGTACGCAAACAAGCGGGGTCAATTTTATTAAATTATATTGTTAAATATTCTCCAAACTATGCCAAACACAATACCACATGTAATAGATATACTGTGCATACCATAACTCCCCTCAAACTTTGCATAACCTTCAGAATATAATATTTAAAAATGCTATCAATTAATAATAATAGAAAAAAAATTTTNTTAAATATTCTCCAAACTATGCCAAACACAATACCACATGTAATAGATATACTGTGCATACCATAACTCCCCTCAAACTTTGCATAACCTTCAGAATATAATATTTAAAAATGCTATCAATTAATAATAATAGAAAAAAAATTTTATACCCAATTATTTAAAACAGAAAAAATATTTTTCTAAGTCTACTGAGAGCCTGAAATATTAGACTTAATCTGAAAGGCACTCGTAAACAGGCATTTCCTCCGCTGATTGCCCCATATTTTATGATTTATGCAAATAATCGGATACTTTGCTAATGCATATAAAAATGCATATAAATTACTTGCGCTGTAAAAGTCAATGAAAATATGTGATATTTATATAACATTGGATATTATGTATGTATGTATATATTTGGGCTCTAAATGCCTACTCCTTAGCCGGACTTTCGCTGAGAAATTGTTGAGATTTGTGTGAATATACATAATATATATATGTCGTGCCCTTCAAGTGATCGACACATTCAGTAAAAAAGGAAACGATAGTAAAGTAAAAGTGAAGTGAAAATCAAGAAAAATATTTTCTCAACCACACATTCACTCAGAATATTATATCTAATCATCAGTGTGAATTTTGTTTTTACTTTTTTTGGTATTAATACACTAATGGTTTTGTATTCATAAGACGTTTTGATTAGTGATTAATAGTAATATATACAAGAAAAATGTTTACAACATTTGCATGTGTTTTGAATTAAATTCATGTCATATTTTTAATTAGGAAAAAAACAGTCTCTTATTTTCTGCCTGATAATTATATTTAACATTTAATGAGACGATATGTATAAATATATTAATTGGCTTTATCTATGAGCAAACACTACATAAATGGTTGTATTTATAATGCACTTATAAGTTATTACTTTGTATAAACTTTTTATATTCATGTTATCTTATAATACAAATAGTTTTCCAAAAAAATAAGTTTTTAAAAAATAGTGGAAAAACTTTATTTCTCAAACAAAAACTTATTATATTTAAAACGAGACTGATAAAACACAAGCGATATATTCATGCATTAATAAATTGTATTAATATTTAATTAATATCTTATTTGATTAATTAAAGTAATATATTTAAAAATATTTATGTCTACATTTTTTATATATCCGCAATTTATATCGTGAATAGTTTACGTTTGAATTATAATCTCTCCGTAAAAAAGAGATACATTTTTACTAAATTGAGTGAACTTTGCTTTTCATATAAATTGAGATTAAATTTGAATAATCAGTAAAATTATACACAATTATAAGTATTGTGGTATTTGTTTTTGCTTTTCTCTATTGCTATTAACTAATACACTATCGTATGATTAAGTATTGTGTTATTGTCTTATGGTATCGAAGGACTAATTAATTTTTGTTTCATATTAACTGATAATTTAATTTAAATACACTCTGTTTTCCCATACAATAGCTGTAGTATATTATAATGAAAGTTGTTATTTTTGTTAATAACTTAAACAATAATTATATGATTGACTACTTGTTATAATGAAATAAAAACAAAAATATTCAGTAATTTTTAATTTTATCCTTAAGTCAAAACTTCATTATAAGAAAACATGTATTTATTATTACTAAAAAAAACTTAATTAAACCGCAAATTTAAATATTAATATAATTTATACAAAAGCGTAGGCTTTTGAATGCTATTAATACTTATATAACATAATAAGGTTTCAACAAAATTAATCATTTTTATGGCAAAAATATTATTTTTTGGCAATTTTATGTTAGACTATATTTTTCGCAATTTCACAAAAAGTTTCAAATATTTCTCTTACGATAATAATATCATTAATTAAATCACAATCTAAATAAAAAATATAAAATTATAATTTTGTTAGTATTGAACACATATTTTATGTTATATTACATAACAAGTGGTAATAAAAAGTTTATCGACTTTTTAAAGACACAAATCAGTCGTTCAGGTCATCAATCAGTCAACTGAGCGCTCATTTCACTGAAATTGTTGACCAAATATATTTGAAATCATTTATATTTTGCTCATAAATTTCATATATTGACTGAATATTCATGTAATTCAATATGTTTTATAACATACTATAAATATTAAACCAAAACTTATATCTATTATATGGAAATCAAAGCCAAAAACATATATTTTTCACAATTAATTTTAGATTAGTTTTTAAATTTAACAATTCTTTAGAGAATACTAATAAATATGAGATTTTGTGTATATTATTATTATAATTAGGGTCTAGTTTATATCCAAAATATTGTAAAACTATTGGAAATTTAACAAAACATTTTGAAATACTTTTTGATGAATTGAAAGATTATGATCGAATAGTTTTGGGGGACTTTTGGCTACATTTTTGACAAACAATGTGTTTATAAAACCTATTTTTTGATTGAATTGAATCCTTGTTTTCAATGTTTTCTGTAAGAGAGGGAGAAGTGGTTTATAATGAATAGAGAGAGAGAGAGAGAGAGAGAGAGAGAGAGAGAGAGAGCACTAAAAGGCAATAATTTAAGAAGTTTTTTCGGGTACTAATAATTATTGCATTTATTTCTCCCAAAAAAACATTATTTAAATTATAATTAAAATGAAAGGCAAATGAACACATCGGTTACACTATAAGGGGAACGGTATGCCGGTATGTGTACCGGGCCAGGGAGAAAAAAGGGCGGTCCTATGGCTACGGAAAAAAGTTTTTTAGACTTAAATATCACGCATTTTTAATCACAATTTTTTCTCAATTATTTTGAGCAGACTTTCGGAGCTCATTATAAGCCGAGACTTTTTTTCAGTGTATTATTCATGTATTGTATTAATTCGTAGTATAATATGAGAAACTTATACATGAAATTCATACTAAACACAAAAGCATTACATAAAAATAGTTGCCTATTTTGTTTTGGATCATTTTTCAAACTCCAGTTCCCCATCCAACCCATCGACTAATTAAGTTAGAAAACAAAATTGGAAGTGATTTCCAAAGTTGTTTGCGATATGTTTTTCCCTCTCAAAAGTTTATACAGTATTTTGATTTGATTTTATTGTTATACGAATACTCATTATGTTGTGATTATAATACACACATGGATTGGGGATGTATGCAAAAGTTGGTTAACTTACCAAAAAAGTAATTATAATTTTAGGCTTTTATATACAAATCTTTAACAAATAATTTAGTTTTCTGTAAGTTTTTCATAGGTTTGAGACGAGTTTAAGGTTAGCATTATATTTGGCATTTGTGTGGAACCGGTCGCGACCTCTGGAATAGACACCAAATCTTATACACAAAAATTGTTTTAAAAGTTTTATACTTTCATAATAACTGTTAAAATAAATGCTAAATCCAGTAGTTTGTGAAATGAGACGCTTATATAAATTATTTATATTTTAATAATAATATTGCTTTCAATAAAAAATAATTAAATTGTAACAAAAATCTTATAAGTTATAAGTGTTTCATGTAAATTTATTACATAAATTTAATCTGATACTGTACAATTAATTATTAAAATTACTACTTATGCTCATTTTATGAACTATTTTATTTTATACAAATTATTAGACAAATTTCTTAATATAAACTCACGATATTAACAGTGACCGGGGGTCTGAATAGTTAAGCAAAAAGATTATTGGCAAATATTCACCGAAAAAAATAGTATAGAGGGTTAACACATGCAAAACAACTCATTTGAATGCAAATTAAGTGGGAAATAGTCCTAAAAAATAATAACACGTTTTTGGCTCCGATATATTGAGAGTTAGCCCACAGTTTAAATCACACGGAGAGTGCACAGGGGTCAGGGAGAGTAGGGTCCTAATACTCTCTCTCTCTCTCTCTCTCTCTCTCTCTCTCTCTCTCGATTTTTATGCTAAACGCTTTTAAAAAGCATTTTTACTTTAAATAATAGTCATTAACTAAAAATAGCATTATTTCTTGACTATAAAGGACCGGTAGGTATACGGAGCGCCCCATAGGCTATCGGCTGTGGCGATGGAGTCAAACAGCGATTTTTTCGAGAGCACCGATACGTTTGGCAACTAAGGTATGCAGTGTTGGCATAATTATAACAACGGTATGACTACTAAAATAATTAATATTTTTGGGTCACAAGTGATAACATACGCTGTATTCCTGACATGTATTGCTGAGCCCACACACGGCATGCCGTCTCTCACACCGGGCGGTGACACCCAAACACATGACTATTTTGCCGTATTTAAGGCCAATATTTTTTGCTAATATATATGAATACACTTTCACTTAATATGTGTTTTTGTTGTTCACATATCAGCGATATTATGGATAAATCTATTTAGGAATTTCTGGGAGAGAGAGAGAGAGAGAGAGAATTAAATTGTTATTAATTTGCTGATTGAAAGATTGTGTAATTAAATTCAATAAACTATATTTAAACCTAGTAATAAACTCACAGTAATAGCTATATTTAGAAATGAATTCTAGATTTTCAACAAAATACTAAATTTACAAACAAGTGATGAGAAAATTGTCTATAATTTTGGTGTTAAAATACAAATGCAAATAATTTTTATTGCCTAAACATTATTTATTTTTATAGCGTTTATAATGAGTGGAAAGTATTTTTATAAATACGGTTTGACTAGATTTAATGTCTAATTACTGTATTTATTGCGCCAAATGTTATATTTATGTAAAAATCTTATTCATTTAAAACTATTTTCCAAAATAAACTTTTAAATTCATTTCAATTGCCGTTAAGATTAACTGTAATGTGTTTATGCAAAAAAATAGCTATAAGAGGAACTGGATGTCTAGCTATTAACAGTGGGGGAGAAAATCAATTTGTATACACTTGTTGTACTAATGGTTATGCATGTGATGTTTGTATGATTATAATGAACAGATAGAAAGTTTAGTAAAAATCATAGACAAACAATTTACTATAATACTAATATAATACTTTCACATTTCTATACTATCTCTTACATAATATATAATATAATTTGCGTAATAATAGAGAAATTTTATAAAGTAATCAAGCTTTACTTGCTCATGGATTTGTACTTGTGGATTACATTTTATAATTATTTTTAATTATAGCGAGTGTTAACTGTAGCTAAACTTTCATCACACATCTCATGAATATATTTCCAAGAAATTGATGTCTAATTTTGATATATTATACAAAAATTAGACAAATTTTTAGACTAAACTATATTTTAATCGCAAATATTTATATACATATGGAGTGAAAATAAGATTATATTATACAAATAAAATCATTACACAAAATAATTAATTACAAAAATATTTTGGAAATTTAGTTTTCAAAACTAGCCTTGCACACCTTTAATTGTGTTAGCTAATTGTACGTGAATTATGATTTTACTTGAAAAATACTTGTTTTATGTGTGATATATGAGTTTTGAAAAGTATATTATATGGAAATAAATTGCATTTTTCTCGTATCTGTTTGGAAATATCAACGTTTAATTTATTTAGACTATATTCACAATGCGTTTGCTTTGCAATTGTTTTATATGTGTTATTAATTAAATACAACAAAACAACAGCCAATTTAATACATATAACAAAATGCTTTTTATCGCAAACATATACTAATTGATGAGCGAGAATGTACACTATATGTGACCTAATTTAATGAATATTTATTTTATAATTCACTTATAACATAAAATGCATATATCATGCACTTTGTACAGCCTATCTCTCCCTCTTAAATATTATTTATATATTAATTGAAAACTTGTCGATATATTACATAAAACACATATAAAACACACACAAACTGTATTACAATGTCACTGAAATTTATTAACAAAGTATAAAAAACTATTTTATATGACATATTGTAATATACCAGTGCTCTAAATATCTATTTATCATATACTCTCTGAATATTTATATCTCGTAATTAAGACTTTTTTGCTGATTATAATATCATATAATTTGGCATAATTTTTATACATTTTATATACTTAAGAGAGAGAGAGAGAGAGAGAGTCCGGATAAGAGAGATACAAAGTTTTTACTTTAGCTCAAGTATGCTATCAGTATTTGTATGAAAAAATATACACTGTATATAAGTTTGTTGATAACGAAAATAAATTATAGTGGAGATTAATTTCCATTATACTTCGCTTTTATGTATATATAATATAATAATAAAAACTACAAAGTATTGAATTTTGAATTATAAAAATCATTGAATAGTTAAGTGGAATATATTTATAACACAAAATAGTATTTATAAAAAAAATATATAATATATTGAGAGGAGAGAGAGAGAGAGAGAGAGAGAGAGAGAGAGAGAGAATAGAGGGAGAGAATAGAGGCCAAGGATTTGACTGTTGTTTTGCACTCAAACTATTAGATTATTATTAAATACTTTGAAAAATGGATTTTTGTGCTCATAATATTCAATGCATTGTAATATGCATTGGTATTAAATACATCGACAATTAAATTAATTGTGCAAAACATATTATATTCATTCATATATGTATGGAGTGAAAAAAATATGTATGTTTTTAATGATAAATAAACTTAATGTTGAGAATAGTTTGTATGCGTTTCGAGATTAATATTTTTTGAAGTCAACTCCCAGTTAATAGCCCCGAAAGGCATTGCATTCACTGATATTAATGATATTTATTCATTAATTTTCATTTTTGATATAATTTCTATTCTATCGTTTAATCTTTAAGTTTTTGAAACAAGAGAGAGAGAGAGAGAGAGAGAGAGCAAAGATTTTAATTAAATGCAAAACTCAATTCTCTCTTCAATTTCTCTTTCAATAGAAAAGAAATATTTCTCTCTTTTTGTAGAAATTTTATGTTTTAATTGAAGGATATGTCAGAAAAGATTTTGTGAAAAGTTTTATTAACTGTTTTTTTGTATTATTTTTGTTGCGAAGGCTTTCTGTGCCTCTCAATAGTAATACATATTTTTCGGATTAATTTTAATTATTGACTAATAATTAGTCCTACATTTTGTATACAATTATAATAAATATGAATAAGTTTTGAAATAAAAAATTCCTTTATGTTAACTGAATGTCTCTCTCGATTTGAAAACATTTTGCGAGAGAGAGAGAGAGAGAGCATAAAAGAGAGCCTAAAACTATCAATTATTCAGTTAATTATGTTTTTCACAACTCATATGTAATTTGCGATTATTTGTTAAGTTTTTAGCATTAATTTTGAATCGTTTACTAATTTTTTCTCTCTCTCTCTTCGGTATAATTATAATGGGATTGCAATCGATTGCAAAACTAATCATTAAAACCATTTATTAATACAAAAAACACTGTATTTATATGCGAGCACAGCATTCATAAAATCATAGATTTTTGTGGATAATAAATACATTTATAATTGGATTTTTTGGGATTAATACTCAAACAAAACCATAATTTTTTAGTTTTTAAGCATATTTTGGAAAATGAAATTTTTGGCCCAAAAATTCCCATACGTTTTGATGTAAGCAACAGATTATACAGTCATTTAAGTCAACAGCTCTTGATTTTCTCTCATAACTCAGATATTAATCAAATAATTAGTTTTGACTTAAAGGGAACACCACTATATGTTTGTATTCAGCCAGTAATAGCATATTATTACTGTTAATCCTAATATTTAGATATCATATGTTATGTATTGAACATGCAATCCAAAATAAATATAATTTAAAAAGCGAGCACAAACAAAGTGCATTCATTTATCACAACCCCCGGTGAAATTAATATTTAAATAAACTATTTTAAATATTAAACAAATTCATGGGATTTGTATGTCTTTGAGACACAAATATATTGCACACATTCACGCAATATTTAAATTATTATGCTAGTTAAATTAAAATAAAATTTCAGAGTAATACAAATTAGTATTGTATAATGAACTTAAATTCGTGATTACGTTAGTATACTGTAGTAGAAAAGACAATAAAATAATAATTCAAAGGATTAATTTATTTGCATAATTATTGTGATTAATTACTTTAAAAGTTATAAATTAAAGCATTTGAATGAATTGAAAGTGTTTACCGTTTAGATCCAACCAAATATACTTTGAGTGTTTTAAATGCATTTTCAATTTCAGTCAAACTGTTTACCATAATTAACACATTAGGTTTAAAAATATTTCTAAGTGCTATATTAGTATTAATTACAATGTGAAAAATGTACATTTTTCCATTATTTGTTTGTTAATTAATGGGCAAATATAAGCAAATATTAGGTTTCATTAAATTATTGAAATATTAGTGATAAAAGTGGTCATAAGTAGGCATTTGTTTGCCTCTACGCAAGGCATTCATCTCCTTATCAATCATTACTCGTATATTAGAAATGCATACGAAATGTAAATATAATATTCAAATTGATTTTTTAAGGGGAAAACTCATGGAAAATATATTTGATTTTGAATATACAGTGAAATCATTTTCATTAATCTTTAAAATGCAAACATTTTCTATTCACTCATTCAGTCATTCAAAACAATTTATTTAAACGAGATTTTTGTTTGCTTTTTCATAAATACAAACTTAATCATGAGATAGACATCAATAGCGCTATAACTCTATTCAAATGATAATTTGCTGTGAATTTACATAAAAGTTATGCAAACACTTAAAAGTTAAAAACTAATTTTTAATAAATATATGCGTTTCATAACTTTATAGTTTCACTATTAGCAGTAGTATTAAAACGAAAAACTTATAATTAATTGATTTTATTAAATTATTATATAAAATATGAGTTTAAAATAAATTATCATTTTTTCTAAAAGGAAATACAAAATCACTTTTATTATTATTATTCTTAATGGTAATCATTAATTAAATTCAAGTCCCTTTCAAAATACATATTTTTGAAAATACTTTTTAAGTTTGTATTCAATTAAAATCTCTCTCTCTCTCTCTCTCTCTCTCTCTCTCTCTCTCGTAATTGAATTTCTCTGGTCTTCAGTCATAAAGATTGAGACAANCTCTCTCTCTCTCTCTCTCTCTCTCGTAATTGAAACCAACATTCCTTAAGGGAATAAATCCTTATTTTATTTTACATTTAATCCAATCATTCAATTCACTACTACTCTAATGATTGTAACGGAAAAAATCAAATTTACGAATAAATTAATCGTTTTCTCATAATAATTATGAAAATCGTATAATTTTTATGCATAAATAGACCAAAGAGTGTATGTCTTAATAAGTTTTACATTTGAATTCATATTCAATTTCAAGCGTAAACGTGAAGTGAAAATAATATACAGGTATTTGTGTTAACATTATTATTATGATTACGATATGTCTTAAAGCTATTGAATATATGGATAAATGGATCAAAAATGGTTTTTATATTCAGTTAATGTACTCCTTGTAAATCAAATACTGTATTAATAATATAGTTAATAATAACATGTATTTTCTCTAGCATTCAATACTACTGTATTTTTGCCATAATTTTTAATTTTGTAAACCTATTATTAAAAATCAAGTATATCTACAAAACGCAAACCATTAGACTATTTCATATTAAATAAGTTTATAATCTATAATAACTTTTTAAAAACTGAAAACATTTTCATAGATTTAATAGTTGTTACAAAACTATCGTAAGTTTGTCTATAACTCTCAAAAATACATGCAATTAATGGCCAAATATTTAATTTTTATTTATTGATTAGATTTACATTCAAATGACATTTTGAGGGTTACATCACACGTGAAATACAGTGACTTTTGAACAATATGTAATGAATAGCACAGGTATTTAGTCCAAGGGAATGGTAGGTACATAGGAACTGGTAGTTCACAACCATTTGCCTCACAAGTGGTGCTTATTTTAAATGTTTAAATTCATTGATTGATTACTAAAACAATATAAAACTATCGTTTTTTATAATTAATTATAAATAAAGAAATAAAAACTACGTTTAGTTTAAATATAGTTTTTATTTATAATTTCTAAACAGTTATTATTAATAACTTATTAAAATAGGTAGACATCTAAAAGACTATTATCAGAAGACTACTGTCCACTCGTGTCAGTCTATCATATATGTCGGCATATATTGTGGTCTTAATTATCACTTTTGATGTCAATTATCACATCAATTGATCTCTGGTCTAACAGATCATTGCCTTTCCATAGAAAACGTTTTGTTTGAAACTTTTTGTTTGACTTTTAAAAGTTTGGTGGACACGATCTGAGACACAACCACCGGATCAGGTCCTGAACACATCGATAACCACTCGAAAGTGTATATTAATACCAAATTTTGACCACAATTTGTGAGCATTTTAATGAATCCTAAATTACTAAAATTATTCATTTTATAACCAATTGAAACTAATTTTGTTTGACGTTAAGTTTATTTTTAAAAACATATTAATAATTAAATTTATGTCTTAATAAATACACAGAATCTATGAATCAATTTATAAAACATTATTCAATTTCATGCAAACTTTTGACTACAGAATCAAATAAAACACGATTTCTATGAAAATGA
The DNA here is from genome assembly GCA_905397405.1 of Oppiella nova. Taxonomy (NCBI): domain Eukaryota; kingdom Metazoa; phylum Arthropoda; class Arachnida; order Sarcoptiformes; family Oppiidae; genus Oppiella; species Oppiella nova. The sequence continues at coordinate 11,190 of CAJPVJ010000989.1, forward strand.
CTTCCATTTCCCAAATCACAGCACTTTATGCCTCAAAGCCTGTAACGCATTGTCTCTGTACAGCAGAAAGTGGGCCTGAATTCTGGCCATCGATACCGGGTTGGGATCAGACCTCACGTGCCGTACGAACTGTTCAGTCGATTCACTATTAAGCGGATAAAAGCGATTGAATGCACGCCTTATCTGACTGTCAGAGGCGTTGTCTATAAGCACTCTCACGTCTACCCGTCCGGGACGGGTGAGCGCGCTGTCCAACACCTCCACCCGATTGGTGGTCATCATGACAATGCGGGCGTCACTACTGACCACACCGTCCAACGCGTTCAAGAGCCCGGAGTACGTGACTCGCGTGAGGCCGTCGTATCGGACGGCGTCGAGAGGGCCGGCACTCCTCGACACGACCGCCGCGTCGATGTCTTCGAGTAACACAACGGCGTCTTTGGGCGCAGTGTTGAGCAGTTGAGTGAGTCGGTCGTCGGTGAGCGCCGGGTCCGAGACATTCAACACACATATCGAGTAATTCAAGAGACCGGACAACGAGAAGATGAGCGACGACTTGCCGGTGCCGGGAGGGCCGTAGAACAGGTACCCGCGCCGGTAGGGAATGCCCCTCTCGTGGTACCACTTGCCGGACGTGACGAAGGCGTGCAGATCTTCGGTCACCCTTTCCATCAAACCGTCCGCCAGTATCACCGACTCTAGCGGTCGCTTAGGCCTCGAGTGGCCGAACGGTCGCCACTCGTGTCCGTACGCTATATATGTGGCCGTCTTGTCGGCGCAGTCGGCCAGCGCTACATCCCTGGCCTCCGCCAGTATGTCGATGAACACCGACTTATCCCTCCCGGGGGTCGTCAGCGTCACCAACTCGTAGGGCACGCCCGCCAAGGCGTCCATCTGTTCCCGGCGTCGGTCGCACTTAAACCAGCGGCCGTTGAAGCGGAAGAAGTGGACTCCAGGCGCCGGATGAAAGCCGAAGCGGGAGGTCACGCGTCCGGCGCCGTCCTCCACGAACTCCGTGCTGACGGCCACGTGTTGGGCACGTGTCGACTGGCGGGCGATCCACGCGAGCAGCCACTGATAGGACTTGTCTTTGCTGTTCACTTCGCACGTCGTTAAGGCATACCTCTGGAGCACGTGAACCGACTGCTGGAGGCCTTTGCGAGCGATGGCCAGTCCGGCCGTCACACCGACTAACCCGAAGCCGGCGCCGAAGTACGGGTTGTCCTGCAGTGAGGCCAACAAATCGCCGAAACCGCCCATTCATGTGGTGTTTAGGTGGACAACGATTTCATCGGACTTTCATCTGATTTGAGGTGATATTGAAGTTTGTGTTTCACATAAACATATGAGAGTCGAGTCCGTAAACACCGTTACAGTGGATGGCAAAGGGGTTAGTGGTGAGCGTCCATAGGGTTTGCATCGAGTGAAAAGTTTTTGGCACTCAATTGTGCGCTAATGGGGTAACGCTATGTGTGAGTAGTTCTCAAACCACGTGACCCTCTGTTGCCATTCAGTGTTTGTTTACGTTTTGTACGCAAAGTGTGTCCGACTTTTGAGGGCATTTATATACCACAAGACACGTGCGGATCAACTGAAGTGATGGTGAACCCGGAGAAGCTGTTGTTCTCGTGGCGCGTGAAGGTGGCCGGGTATGCGGTGCCCGCTGTGGTGATGGCCATGTGGTTCTACACCCGATACGACTACAACATGTGGGAAAGGCATACACCACACGATTATCAACACAAACCATGGCTTTACTACTCCAGAAACGACAGCAAGGATGACGACCATCACCACCATTAGGTCCACCGTTAGTGTCTACGGTGTGTCTGTAATTAGATTTAGTTGATAAATACATAATTGTTATGCAAATAGTCGTAAAATAAGTGCTGTTTTTGTGGTCACCTCTTGAGGTCACCTCTTTTCGATGCGATCACTATTTAGTGGCAATTGTTTTGATTGCAGTTATTGTCAAACATTTTGATTAATAAATAAATTTCTGTTTCAATTCACTTCTCGTATCAAGTGTTCATCTCTTATGGCATTTCCAATCAATTCAATGAATCAATTAAATTGGGTTTTATGTCAAATAACTGATGAATAGATTTAATGTTTCACTCTTTGATCACTTCCTCTGATGTCTTCTCGCATCGACCGCCACCTCCCGTGCCCTCCGAACCTCGGCTCAGTCGGACTGTCCAGACTCCCAGACCAGTAGTCACTGACCTCCCCGACTGTCTAGACTCCCAGCACTCCTGACCCACACCCACCCCTTTCCCTCGGAGGGCACTCGTTGCACGATAACCACGGCTCCACCTCTTTTGCGTCCAATCGCTTGAATACCATTCCCTTCACAATGCATTCGATGTTTCCAAATACCAGTCCTCTCACTTCTAACATCCCATTCCCTTCACAACCACTTTCTTCACATATTTCCACGAATTATAATCTTCAGGAGAAAGTGTTGTCTCCAGAAGTAGTGGTCATTCAGGAAGACATTTGTGGTTCACTTTTACTCGAAATAAACATTTTTAATAATTCCCGAAATATTGTTCAAAAATGGTTTCAAAAAACATTTTAATTTGAATCATAAATTGCATTATAAATAGATTTTGTATTTTAACTACTATTACATCAAAACTCATTTTAATATCGATTAACAAAAAGTATATTTGATTTGGCATTAAATCTTCAAATAGTCTCTCAAACGACTCAATCTTATGATGCAATCCGGAGTTGACATGAAGTGAATGATCTTCTCGTCGCTCGAGAACTGGACTTTTGGTGCGAATAATGTCGGCTCCAGAAGTCGTTTGGATTCGATGGCCTCCACACAGAGGGCAGCCTTCAAGAGCTCTATTATCTCCAAGAGTTGGACCGGTTGTAGGGTTTGGCTGAAGAACTCAATGAGCTTTTGTTGAGGGAGACAGGGGTTTGTCATTATGTGTCCCAACACTCCGCTCAAGAACTTAAAGACCACTTTGTTGTCAACGGTTCCGTTCGGTTGCTTCCAATAGCGGGCGAAGTACTTAACGGATTGACTCTCAGCGCCGGTATTTGCGGCCAATTGGATAGCGGGTGGCGAGACCTGCGAGTGGACGAGCCATGGCTGCACCCAATCCACGGAAACCCACGCGAATCGACGGACACCCACTCTGAACACCAGTTGCCTCTCATTGAGTCTCGACAGCGAATCTAAGAGCGAGTCCTTCGGCTGAAAACACAGCAACTCGTCCTCAGAAGCGCCTAATTCTCGCTTCGACTGAATGTAAGCCACGAGTTGTCTGTCGGTGACGGAGCCGTCGGTCAACGGAACGGCATTCAACTCATTCGCAAACAACTGTTGCTGTGCTTTGAAGAGACGATCGAAGTCTTGGAGATCGACATCGAAGTCATTGGTGGCCACGGATGTGATGCGGCACTGATTGACAAACAGATAGTCCGCCGAATGCTTCGTGCGGTCGCTCTGATTGGTGTTCATGTGTTGTCTCAATAAGTGGAGCGCATATCGGGATGAGGTTCGCGGGTCCTTCGGGTTCGTCACGGCATTGCGCGCCGTCTTATACAGGGGACAGTCGTTCTGGAGCTCAACCACGTTGTCGGGAATGTGTGTATAAAAGCGGACGGCCTTCGAGGCGAACAGAGACGAGACGATCGCCGCCTCGAAACTCGTTTTTCCCTCTTTTACGCAAATGGTGTCCGACTCGAGTCGCTGTTCCGACAAAAGGCTTTCCAAATAGTATTTGGTTTGCAGTAAAAACAGAAAGTTTTGTGATATCCTGTATGGAGTGCTTCCCTTCGACTTAATGGTCGACAAGTCGATCGTTTTCCTCGCTTTCGTCATAAACCCATATTTGCCGAGTTTTGTGGCCACCGATCGGATCAAACTGTCCGGATATCTGTGATATATGCGGAACAGTGTCTGCGCGAACACATTGGCCTCCGGTTTGGAGGCGCCGGCGGTGTTGGCAGTCATGTAGTGTTTGGACAGCAGCGACGACAGCAAGACATTAGTGACAACATTGACGTGAATGTCGACCACATTGTGCGGGTCTTCGTGTAGTGGGCCTCTGATGGGCAACAGATGTGTCGGCGAATGGATTATCTTAAACCTCGACAACAGGTCTCGCATGGAGTGCACGGCTATCACTGTCTGACTGTTTCCGGTAGTCGTGTGCGAGGACTGCATTCGCGCCAGTATTTGGTGCAGCACTTGGAGGTAGGCCTCAGACCAGACCTGTTCGTGGGTTTTGGGAACGTCTGGGCGAGTGATTGTCAACTCCTGGTTAAACTCCCCGATATAATCGGACACATTTTGTCGGGTATTCGGGTTCTTCAGCATATAAATGATGCGTCGCTGACAGGCGAGCGCCGTCTTGTCTGCGGACACGTGTGGGTAGTATTTGTGGAGTTCGTCGCGAACCACATTCCTGTTGACGCAGATATGAGTGGCACAGTTGGGGTCCAACAGAGCCGACGCCACTTTGCACACCAGTAGGAAGGAGTCCTCTTCGGGCGTCCAATCGGTTCTCTGCTTCTTCAGCAAACTCTTGGCCCTGAGGTCCACCTTATCGTACGCTCGATGTCTTTTGGTGGCGTTTGGTGTCATCGGTGTTGATGAGGTACTACTGGTCGGAGTGGCGGCGGTAGTGTTAGTGGTGGTCGGAGTGGACGACTGACCGCTAACTTTGGCCTTTTTCTTAGCGCCCGTCGTCTTATTTGTGTCTCGTTTTCGCTTTTTACTGCTTTTAGCCTTCGGTTGGCTCTCATTCTCCTTCGCGTCCGCACCGGTCGTCGTCGACGTCGCCTCAATCGCCTCGTTATTACCGGACAGTCGTTGCAGTCGATGGGAGGCCGACGCGCTCTTCGTCTTATAGGCGGGAGTGTAGGTCCAGTTGCGGAGGTTGTGGGCGAACAGGCGTTTGTCGAGCGAGCAGTCGTCGCACGGCTCGAAACAATGCATTTCCAAGTCCTCCTCAAACCGTCGCAACTCTCGCATTGTATTGAACTCATAGTCCGTCTGAACGTTGTTTGCGATCAAAGAGTACTTATTCCTCACTGTTATGACAGTCGTCTCCTTCTCCGTCTGCTCCTTGTATTGGGTCTCAACTAAACCCATATAACTCAGGCCTACCAGCGCTTCGCAGATATTGAACGCGAATTTGCGGCGATAGAGCAGACACTGGCGTAAGTGCGGCGATATCTGCGACAGCGTCAGGTGTGTGGCCACCGGGTCGTCGAGCAGCTCCTGGAGGTCGGGGATTATGAATGAAATCCAAATGATTCGCACGAATACAGAGACAGGGAGTCGTGGGATGATGTCTCCAATCGTACAGACTTTGGCTGTGAATTCAATCGCAAAACACATTTCATTAATACAACAATTGACACAAAACAACACAATTCACGCGACAAATGGCTCACATGTCTGTCCATCCGGGAGGGCGTCGATATTGAAGCGCCAGTCAGTGTTCGGTACGTTTTGTTTGTCGAAATCGTGGGTCAAGTAAAACAAAAACCGGTACAGAGTTAGCATTTTCTTGAGCTTCGGCTCCAAACCGTACTTCCGGGCGATGGACGGCTGGTACACGAGATTCACGACCGCATTGTTTTTGCCGCTCTTTGACGACGACTTCTTGTCGGCCGCCATCGAGTAGGTGTTGGCGAACGAGCGGTCCGACTGAATGTCGGCGCAGTATTTGCCGATCCACTGGAACTTAATCTGATTGATGCGCTCTTTGACGAGCGGGTGGTCCGGTGTGATGGACGGCACGCACACGAAGTGTAGTTTCTTCACCTGATCCTGATATCGGAGTATCGTTCGGATGGACCGCACGAGTCCGTCGGCCGCCAACTTATGCACGACTCGGACCACGGTTTTGGTGCACACTTTGTGGACGTTCTTGCGCTCGGATTCGCGGATCAGTTGCTTGAATGTGAAGATCCGGTCCACGAGTCGCTGCTTCTGAACGCAATCGAGTATAATATTCGCCCGATTTAGCAGATTATTGGCCGTCGAGTTCGCGTCGCCCGACAGCGACCGACGCGCGCGACTGAACACCCCGTCCGCGTCGCCGCTCCGGTACTTCGGTATATAGAGCGTCACCTTTTGGCGACCCCTGTCCACCATCACCGTCGATATGGCGCCCACTTTCTCGAGGTATCGCACGAGACTCCGCGCCTCCAGTTTGGGTAACGACAGACAGTGACCCACTTCTCGCAAACTGATGCCCTCCTGGGACTCGTGCGACTCAATGACGGCCAACGCCTGCGACATCAGCGGCCGGTCCACCAGAATCTTGCCGGCGCTGAACACGACGAACGCCTGCTGTTTGTCGGCGCCGATCGTCATCTCCTCGTCGTCTTCGTCGCCGCCCTCTTCGTCGTCGACGGCCTCCACTCCGCCGCCGATCGGTTTAATCAGACGTATGGTGCGCTTCAACGCCGCGGAGCTACTGTTCCCCTCTTTCGCGGGCGACTCGGTGTCGGTGTGTATGACCTGAAAATTGCCGCAATAGTTGGCCATAAGGTCGCGGAAATGTCGCGCTTTGCTGAACACCAACTGCGAGCGCACGAAGTCGTAGTCGAGTCGGCCGTCCGGCGCCGTCGCCAACAAATCGCTCACTTTCTGGGCGTTCATTTCGGTGGGCGTCTGGGCGTCGGTGGCGAACCGGCTCAGCGTGAAGACCAATCCGTGACAGTTCTGTACGCTCTTCGCGTTGAACACAATGCACGGCTTCTTGCGGACCAACTTCTTCCTCAGCAGTACTTTGCGGTAATAGAAGAGCGTCTTCGCGGAGTGGCTGTAATCTCCCGACTCTTTGCCGACCGTTATTTCGCCCAAAAAACGGTGTCTTCCGATGCGCTCCAGAATGCAGTACTGGATGGCCGTGAGGTCGATGTCGGCGTCACAGTAGGTGCCCATCAGAGCCCTCGTCCTCTGCGACTGATTGGCCACTAAGACGAACCTCTGGGCGCCGTATGTGAGGCACACCTCTTGGAGCGACATATTCTGGTTGAGCACCTCTTTGGTGACGTTCTGGCGCTCGTAGTAATCACGCGAAGACCCCCTCACCTCCTGGTCGGTGACGGCAACCACTGGGCCGTAGACATCGTCGGGGATGACATCCGGGTCTTCGATGAGAGTTCCCGTCTCTTCGTTCACACTCTCGTATCGGTTGTACAGACGTATCGGTTGTCGCGATTGTGGCAAAGAGTACATCGAAACGGTTCTGTCGTTTGTCAACGACTTGACGATGTGCTCGAAGACAAACACCTGAACGGCGGCTGACGTCAAGTCAAACGTGGGATCCGTTGGCGCGGATGGTGTCATACGAACTGACAGTCTCATCCACAGCGAGTCCACAGTTATGCCGTCCAGACCTTCGAGCGCTATCTCGTCCAACACCACCGCCAATAGGTCTCTGTTGGAGATGTCAGCGCCGGTCGTGGCCATCGATGACACAGACTCGCGATGAAGGTATCAATGGATTAAATGAATGGTTACAAAGATTTTGGTGACAAATGTTTGTAAACATAAAGACATGCATTGAATGCAAACATAACTCAGAGTAGCGTTGAGTGCAATGAATGCCATCTAATAGTCAATGCATTAATGAATGGCTTTTCGCCACTTTTCACAGAAAAAAGTTTTGAGAAAAGGTTTTTCGCCTTAAGTTTCGGTAGATTTCAATGTAAA
>CAJPVJ010000990.1:0-18876 GCA_905397405.1 Oppiella nova
AGAGAGAGAGAGAGAGGGAGAGAGAGAGGGAGAGAGAGAGAGAGAGAGCACATGAGACTCAATGAATGGAGAGTGCATTGAAAACGATATAAAAAGTTTATACAACTTTTGATTCGCTTCTATACTGTCAAGACTGTTAACACACATATTGAATAACACTGTAATAGAGTTTGTCTTAAATATTAAGGGGTGACCACGATTGCCGTGGACAGGCATGTATACACTGCTCATACTTACCTAAATAACATAAAATATTTTAATATAATTATTACCCTTAATAAAAATTATCATAATAATTATTATTTTCTCTAATAATCCAATCTCTAAATTTAAAATACAAAAGATGTATGTAATTTTTAATTAAACACACCTTGGCGCTATGTTTCTAAATAAAATAGTGGCGTATATATAAATGTTTGACTTTTAGCTGTATATCTACTCCTAGGTCTACAGTATATACTCTTTTAGTATCCAAACACTATTCACAAGAAAAGCCATTTTTCAACAGACATTTGGATTCAATAAAAGCAACAAAAAATAGATTCGATTTATTATCGCATGAAAATGTGTTACGAAAAAAATACTGTAAAATAAAAACTAAAAATTCAATATTAAGGCTAAAATACTCGCGACAACACAAACATATACACGACATACAAACAAAATTTATTATTATATATACTTTTATCAAAACAATAGTTTTAGTTAAAAAAAAGTATTATATCCCATATATAAATATATTTTTACGAAACACAATAGTAATTGAATCTTACGTTTTGTTGTTAATGTTAGTGTTATTATACATTATCTCTGACTTTATTTCTCTTATCGCCAGATATTATATGTAATGATATTTTCACTGTTTTTGTCTCTCTGTCTATACTCCAGACCTTAATATGTATTTTGCGGACAATAATAATACAACAAATATAATACACAACATAATCGTACGAAACTCAGTAATGGTATTAATTTTTATCAGACTTACAGTCGACTAATTTTATTATGTTATGAATTTATTAACCTTTTCTATGATTTCATAGTTTTTCTATACTTTTACCGTAATTTATATCAATAGTAAACAATTAATTTTATTGAATGAGACCTCAATTCCCATTTGATTGATATTTGATAGATTTGAAATGACTTATAAATTAGTGATAAGTACTTATAAAAGCACTTAACGACATAAATTTTTAACTACCCTTATATTTAATTACGTCTAGTAAATGCTTAAAGTTAAAATAATTTTAAATTACTAAATATAAATTTCAAGTTTGCCAAACACTTTTAAATTAATTAAACACATTGTCGTAACTGTGAAATAAACAAATTTTTGAAACACTTTATATGATTATGACTTAATTTCAGTTAACAATGATTTGACGGAATATGTAATAAAATGTTTTACGAAATACTAACACAAAAAATAGTCATTATATAAATTCATTAGTCATTTGCATAATATTATTATAACTAATATAAGACAATAAAATTAAGTGTCATTCTCTGTGTGTTTTGAAAATTACACGCATTTCTCATATAAATTATAATGCTTAAATATATCGTTAAAAATATCATTTGCACTAAAGTTAAGATATAAAACAAATAAAATTAATGATTGAATAAACAATCAATAATTAAAAAGTAGATAAAATCATTTATAAAGTAATTCAATTAAAAATACTATATTTATAAAGATTACTATTTTAAAAGTAATTTAATAACGTAACAAATATGTTACTTATTTATTTATTTATAAACTTGTTAACTTATTTTGGTGAATGACATAGTTGAACAAAATTTGCATCCTATGTCCATGAATAAATGAAAGTGCCAGTGCCAAAGTACCTTTTAGAAACTGTTATATTATTTATATACCGGTACGAATTTTGATGATATTATTGAAGTATAATATTTTAACCCATAATTTATACGAAACATATAAATAGCGAAATGCAATGGAAATACTGAATCGAGTCTACAATTTATGTCCAGAAAAAACACATTTCTTCAGAGACTTCACGGCACAAGTCAGTAGTCATGCCGTGAAGACTATATTCCGTTATAAGTCTTTGGGTATACGGTGTGTATGAAAGCGATGAAGATTTTGAACGTCAGCTTTAGATATAAAATGCTCTCAAATCAAGATAAATAGTCATACCATTGGATACATACAGTGCTATAGTGTGTATGACTTATAAATATATAATATACACTCTGCTGTATATATAAAATATCGTATATACACACACATACTGTATACTGCATGTAATGTTATGGTATAATATTAAAGACAGTCTCTCTCTCTCTCTCTCTCTCTCTCATCCCTTTCATGGTTTAAAAATATTTTATGTCTCTCTAAACGCAACTATATTTGAATTTTGGAAATAAATTTTTTTGTTTATATTTTAAAATATATTTTATGCTTAAAGACAATGGTTTGAAATTTTTTAGTTCAAAAAACAGGCGAAAGAGAGTAAAGAGAGCGACAAAGAAAAAGGAAACAAATAGAGTATTGTTTGCCATTTCTGTCGAGAAAATGATTTTATAATTGTTTACACTATAGTTAAGAAAATTAAATTATTTCATATTTTCCTGATTTATTCATTGAAACATATCACACGACTATAAATAGCAAAAACTTAAAACACATTTCTTTTGCATTTAATGAATCAGTAATTGTATTATAAAACAAAATCACAATAATATATGTGATCTAAAAGACATTTCTTTCGCGACTTGTTTTTATGTGTATTTTGTTTATGTCTCGCGAATACATTAAATATTAAATAATATTATTATTCTCTCGTATTATGTATAATATGATTATGTTATTAGCATTTTTTATATACGATTTATTCTTATATGTTATTGCTTTGCATAATAGAGAGATTGTTTTTTGTGTTCACCGATAGTCTGGGGAAAGGCATGTCAGAGGGAAAGTGAATTTTATATCACATTTTATGTCTTCGTTGAAAACATGCATTACTTTAATATAGAAATTATATTTTTAGACTTTTTCAGTTTTAATCCTTTTTATAAAATATTTATAATGGTTTCACCAATTGATGTTTACTAAAATTAAATTTCAAAATTTTTGTGCACTACTGTAGTGATACATTTACATTATGTGTAAACTTTAAATAATAAATAACCTTGTTTACAATAATAACTCAATTTTCATATAAATAATAACAACAAACTTTTAAGCAATCAATGACATAAATTAAAATTTAAAAAAAATAAATTATAAAATTAAATAATTTAAAAAATTATAAATTAATTATAATTACAAATTTCTTATTTACATTTTTGACTTAAATAAAAACTTCATTTAAATCATAAATAATACGAAAAGCTAAATCTCACACAAACACAATGACTATCACAAAATTAGATATCATTGAAATTGTGGCAATAGTCGTAAGAATAATGCAAATAATCAATTAATGTATAATTTTCTTATTTCGTATAATTAATCACTTGTCATTTGCATATATTTTTCATTGCGTTTAATGGTATATCACGCGATTCTTAACGTATTCAATACACACAAAAACTAAACAATAAACTAGATATAAAATACATATAATGAACAAAAAACAGGACATACTCTGAACGGTCCCGGGTTTGAAATCGGGAAAACACATTCTTGCTGGTATCCCACGCGTTGTTAACATTATCCCAGTTGATGGGCATCTTGGACACTTTTTATATTATCAAGCTAAATTCGTATCAAGTAAGGTAAATGGGTCTTATAATTTAAAACGTCGACATAGATTAATTTAATAACATTTAATAGCTTTATAGTTAGTATATTATAATTTCCGCAAACAATAGATTCAATGTTTTATAAATTACAGAATTTTCTTAAATCCAATGTTAGAATGAACGTTGTGCTTGATGATAATATTAATAGCAAGCAAACTTATAAATAATAAAAACAAAGTTTTCAACAACCAATAACTAAATATTGATAAATATCTGAAACACAAACAGAAAACTACTTTTTTCACAATAAATACAACAATTGTAAGCAAGTAACTTCTGAATGTCCAACAACTATTCGGGTGGTATATCTATATCACACGGCCTCCCACATCGCACTGGGAGTGTGTGGCAGTGGTGTCTGTGCTGTGATAACTGTAGGCATAGACAGCGAGAGATAGAGATAGATAGCGAGTGGAGAGCGAGAAAACTGGGGGAACCGTTAGGCCTAACGGTATATACAGTCTCTGGTTGTCGTCGTCGACCCAAACCGCGAGCGAGAAGTTTGACTGCAAAACGCTGTCAACGATGCGATTGCGCTATAATTGTGATCTCACGGCGAGTAATGTTTTTTATATTGTATTAGTCTTAGTATTAACACAATACACAAATACTAGACATTAGTTTTGAGATTTACTTTTGCAGCAAAAATATATAACAAAAACCTCTGTAAAGAAACTTCTCATTCGAGTGCATCCGTATTAAACACATTACTTTGATTGTCGAAAATGTGTTTTTCTAAACAAATGCAATGTATTTTACCTAGTTAAATAGATAGATTTATTGTGATATATCACAAGATATAATTGATACGTCTATACGTCATATCATATGTTTTTGAAATCAATTTCTGTGTTAAATATATGGGTTTCTGTTGTGCTCAACCATATTAAAAGTCCAATCAATAAATTAATTGATTTTTAAAATTAGGTGCTTTATCATTCAATGTAGCACTTGGCATTGTGTACACAAACGTTTTTTATGATTCAAATAGTGTAAACACCATAATATTTATTTCAAGCCTTCCTATGTTTGCAGTTTAAAAGTCAAGTAAAATATACTCTATTTTTAGTGTTGAAAACTAATCCAATTTAAGCCACTTTTCTCACCATTAGATACATTAAACGGCAACTCATTATAAATAATGCGATTCTTATTTAAACTTCAAAAGGCTTAACACATTTCCTAGTATCAAACGGTTGCATACAATTAGATTATTATCATTACTAGAAAATGAGATTGTCCCAAAGTTTTATTTTCTGATTAAATATAAATAAAATCACAAAACGAAACAAACAAATCTTAACTCTATTTCCAGTGTCTTAAGAGATATTGCATTTTTATACGCAGAGTGTTATAAATACTGGTGTAAGACTTAAGTACGAAAAAGCTATCAATAAAAATACACTAAAGTCTATATTTCATCCTATCCTCGACTCTCTCTCTCTCTCTCTCTCTCTCATAAANTTAAGTGGAGTACATCTCAAATGAATTACATTTTACTTTTCATGTAAAAATACATAACAATTCTAGTCTAACATCACATAACATCCAAAGCACTGAATATATTGTTTGCTCTCAAACTCCATTGAAATTGAAGTCTCTCTCTCTCTATCAGCTCTCGATTCGCACATCACTTCCTTTATTGTATTAATTCTGTTGTGTTGTTTGACTCAGTCTTTCCCTACCATTCCTTTGGGACCATTAGTGAGATTGCACAGGCATTGCATTGCATTGCATTGTGTGACACAAACAGAGAATATATTGTAGCGAATAGATAGCGACGTCTGATATACACAGCGTTACGACATTGAGAGATCCGAAACATATAAATAATACATTTGTTATTAAAATGTGATGAATATTGCCAGTAAATGGGTGCACGCTCTAATGAAAAATTTAACATCAACTTTATATAAATTAACAATTATTATGAAAACCAGGTCATTATTCTCTGTATTTTATTTTATATCTCAATTTTTGTGAAATGACAAATTTAAGGAATAGTTTGGATTTTTAATACTTTATTACATTTTTATGAGAGTTAAGGAATTTATTTAATATATAGAAACCAATGGAATATAGGAATGAATGGTATGGGAAGAGAACATATGTTTTTCAGTCAATTATGATATAAATCACACAAATAGTGGTGTTTTGTGTGCGAAATGAGTGCTATTCTTAACATTCCTGGAGTTGTGCTCAACATATGAGCTCTCGGTTGGCATACAATCCCAATGTCTGAGTGTCTGAACACAGATTGTGTTGACTCCCATCCATGTGTTGGACAGCAGGTGGTTGTGATGGTTGTGATGGTTAGCGATGTTCACAACACTCACCACTATATTCACTCCAAACACCATTCAACACATTATTATTTTTATTACGACTATTCTCTACACACAATATTTACTGGCAATAGAAAAGTAATACAATAAGACAATTGGTTTTACACATGATTTTTATGACTTTCAATTGATTGTAATTTTTCAAAATAAGATAATGTTTTAAAATATTAGTATAAAACTATCCAATAAATGGCAAAAATAGATTTCATTGCTTTCTATTAGGAAAATTTAATAATATTTAATGAAAAAAGTGTTTTGCTAATTTAATTCACTGTAAATATACATTAAGGATATAATTGTTAAAAGCATTTGCAGAGAGACTTCAATTTCAATGGAGTTTGAGAGCAAACAATATATTCAGTGCTTTGGATGTTATGTGATGTTAGACTAGAATTGTTTGAATACCAGAAAATATATCAAATATATTGCATTTCAGTTAAGAGTGGAGTGAAAAATCAATATAAACTTTAGGAGAGAGAGAGAGAGAGAGAGAGAGACTATAGATAAAGATTTGGTCGAAAGGATATATTATGGGATAAACATCCCTTATATGGTTGAGACGTGTGAGTCGTGACGACAATAAAATAAAACTTTATAAATATTATAGTAAAATAACTAATAGACAAATTATATTTAATATGATATTTATAAATAAAGTGTATGCAAAAATTAAATAAAAATGTTATAAAATATTACAGTTACTATTTGTAATATGAATATCCCACATACATTGTATACAAAATATTTTTATCAAATAAAACCTCTCTCTCTCTCTCTCTCTCTCTCTCTCTTCACTCTACGTCTAACTTCGCTTAATACCTAATTGAATGCAAATCTAATTTAAATAATAAATAATTGTATTGTTTTTAATTTAATTTATGTCTTATATTTGATTTGCAAATCGTTTTCATCGCTTGTGTCTGAATCGGTGCTCTCGTTATAACCGAAATGAGATTGTCTTCACATCAAAGCATTTGTTCACAAAACCAAACACTGATTCACTTAAATCATCGCTTTCTATATCCCCCTAAAACTGCAACACATTATGACATTATATTATTGCCAAAATCCCTTTCCCTATCCATCATACAGTATAATGCGATTTAATACTAATTTTATTGCTTTATATCTATAAATTAATAAAATATTGCTTTTATCGGCATTTATTGCAATCTAATGTATTTTTAATGCTAATAATAAATGAAAGTACAAATAGGTACCGTATAAATAAGTAAATAAAAGTTTAGCCTAATATAAATATAAAATATTTCATTTAGAAAAACTTAATTAAATAATTTTTAATGTATAAATTTTATACTATAAAACAAATAATATAATAAATATTGTCTTTTACCTTATATCAAAATTGTATTCCTTAATAGTACTGTCTGGAATTGACTGGATGATTATGGAGGTTGGGAAAGGTGGCATGATTAGCACAGAGTCTCAAACATATATAATAATTATTTTTATTAATTTATTTTATACAGTATTAATAAAAACAAACTAATTGTTAACCACAAATAGACTACAAATATGATAATCTCACATTTAACCACAATATATACAAAGGTCCCAAAAATAATAGTAATAAAATCATAACATTATTATTGTATAACTTTCCAAAATTTAGTTTAATGAATATAATGTTTAATTGTTACTATTAAAACACAATTATAGCAATAATATTTGATTGTATAAATTAATCTACTGTAAATATTAACTCAACATTACGTGGAACGGAATTGAATCAGACTCAATTTAAATTATCAAAACCTGGGTAACATGGAACTTAATGTGACAATACAATTAAACAACACAAAAAATATATTATTTTGTATAAACAATTTTGAATGATTATGAATGAATTTTGTGACAAACAGAGGTTATAATGAAAAAATGCTATATTCTAGTTAACAATTTGATATCTGAATTTCAACAAGTGTTTCAAATTGTCATGAATTGTCACAATAGACACTAAAAATATGTGTTTTCTAATTAAATACATAGAAATTTGCTTTATTTTTGTGCGCAAAACGAGTGGACAGGAAGTATAAAAAGCAAAATTGATTATAAGATGCCTTTGAAGTGGTTTAACACAATTGACTCGTTTTCTGCTCCCTATCCCTATCCATCCCTTACTTAACTTTTTATACACATTTCAGACAAATGATATAATAATGAGAAGAATGCAAGGAATGTGTAGAACAGCTACCGGTGCTGTCGTTTGCCTCAAAACTACAATTTAATCAATTATTTATAGTCTGTTTAACTACAATACTCAACACAACTCTAGTGTATTATAAATAAAAATCTTTTATGACTTGTTAGGGCTCTCAATACATATTTATTATTAATATGACTCTTAAGTGGAGTACATCTCAAATGAATTACATTTTACTTTTCATGTAAAAATACATAACAATCTCATGAATGCATCTAATTTTAAAATACAAACCAATTGCTGCTGAATATATATACAAGAATCGCATAATTCTTAATCAAAAACATATAGAAATATATGTTATACAGTACTAGTATATTTAGTTCAAAATAATACCAGTCTATTTATGGTATGCGATGCTATTATGTAATATAAAGCCAATAATATTAGTGATCCATAAAAAACTCATTGCATGTATAGTACTAGTATATACTGTAATAGTACTAGTATATACTGTATGTGTCGTGAATATACTGTACACTACATTATATGGTACGGAGTTTTGTTAAAAACATTTTTTGATTGCTTGGCAACAAAACCCAGAAATATTTTTTGTCTCCCATTCCCTGTACATCTAATAGTGTATCAGTCAATGTCGTAATGCATAGACACAATACTATTGAATATATTTTCTGCGATTCCTGTCCACAAAACCGTAGGATTAGTGAAAAGGTTTTGCCATAAGTTTATATGTTTTCTATTTGAATAACTTTTGGAGAATTGTATTATTTGTATCCATGCTATTCATCACACGATTTGCGACTTTAAAATGCATTTTACATTATAGTCATATTTAAATATTAGTAAGAATATTACATTATACATTTAAAACAATACAGAATATTAAATTCTGTGTAAGAAATTAAATTATAAAAGTTATATACAGTAACATGTCAAAATAACCTAAATTTTAATTCCACATTATGTTTATCCATTACTTTTACGAAAGTTTTAATTGAGTTATTATTGTTTAATAACTCATTCATTATATTTTCATAACAAACATTAATGCCAAAAATAAACTTAAAATAGTGTTATCGTGAACTGCTTTTAGTGATGAAATACTGTATAAAAGACTGCACTCTAATGGAAAATACATGTCCTCTATATCTATGTGTTTGGAAAAAAGAGTGTATGTTTTGCTTTTGCCAACAGTTAAGCCTCTATTTCTAACTTTTATTGATGACTAACTAAATGAGAAGAGACGGCACACTAACCCATCGCACTGGTAGTCAGACTGTGTGTATGTATGTGAGGGCTGAAGGGGAGAGACTGGATGCGAGTCTAGAAAAGCGCAGTCAGATTGCATTGACTTTACTTTTTTCATCCAAAAAGGGTTTTCGTGATATTCAAGAGTCAAATGTAAGGCAACTATGGATTGAACTTGTTTTTCGCAAATCCATTCACAACTATCTTAAACTAATATTGATTTCCAAGCGTATATTTTTAGCCTAAACTGTTGTTTTAATTTTATTTATTATATTTAATTTAAATTTTGAAATTATTTATTTTGCAGAATAAAATTTATTTGATATAAAAAATGCAACAAAAATTAATAACAAAACGAAAAACCATTTCTACAATTATATATGAAATTTTGCTAATTATCTATTGTTTTAATGACAAATAATTATAAAAGTGTGTAGTGTATCATGTTTTACTAATTAGTGATTTGCGTAAATGCTGTTTTTTGTGAATACAACTCATAATCAATAACACATTAATTAAGTAAATGAATATTTTATTGTAATTTCAAGTTTTCTCTACATTTCTAATTATGCCGTAATTAGGGCTCAAATAATACAATTCGTTTTCTTTGTTTTCAAATACAATCTCTTCATATCTATTATCAAATTCATAGACATTTGAGGAATGACTTGAATAAACAGAATTTACTTTCAGATTCTTGTCATTCAATTCCTCACAATTTGAGACATTTATTATGACATTACTTTTGACACACTTTTTATATATAACAAATATTAATACTATAATCAGTACTATAAAATACAACTCATAATCAATAACACATTAATTAAGTAAATGAATATTTTATTGTAATTTCAAGTTTTCTCTACATTTCTAATTATGCCGTAATTAGGGCTCAAATAATACAATTCGTTTTCTTTGTTTTCATATACAATCTCTTCATATCTATTATCAAATTCATAGACATTTGAGGAATGACTTGAATAAACAGAATTTACTTTCAGATTCTTGTCATTCAATTCCTCACAATTTGAAACATTTATTATGACATTACTTTTGGCACACTTTTTATATGTAACAAATATTAGTACAATAATCAGTACTATAATAACAATTGACATTAAAATTAATAAATGAAAATAATAATCAAATGTAAACGTTTTATCATTTGATTCCATAAAACCCATATCAGGGTAACTTATATTTGAATAATTTTTCCCAAATTCACAGACATATTCAGCTGACACATTCTCATACCTGGAAATATTATCATATTTATTACTATTATTAAAAATATTTTCACCACCATTATAGCTCTGATATTTATAAAATCTGATATAATCGACAATAAGTATGGGGCACATCCACTCCCTAGCCTTCATATCTATGGTCTCCTGGTGACCCCCACTCAGAGTCTCGTCCACAATAAGACCAATGCCTATGCGATAGCGTGGCTTAAATGTACCCTTTTTAACATAATAATTATGACCGTTAAATGAAAACTTTATTTTAAAACGCTGATAGTCGATTGAGAATGTGTTGAACGTGTCGAGTTTAGTCTTGGGTAAATACCCCATTGGCGAGTGGCTACCATGGACAAGTACGCTCGAGTAGATTAGATTCTCAAAATTAACGGTCGAAATGCACTCTATGTTAGGGTTGGCCACTAGTCTATAATCGTATGGCAACAAAAATATGGCCGACTTTAGGGCCTGTTCTCCGGGTATAGCGATTCTGGCGTCGATTTTGCCATAACTGAAGAACTCTTTGCTCAGAATCGTGGCGGACGTGAAGTTGCGGTTCCGGAGCCGCTCAGGGATGGCAGTGATGGCCAACGCACCCGACACTAGGCGTATATTTTTAGGATCATCCGTATTGTAACTGATTTGATACTTAAATAGATCTACATTTAAAGCAATGTCAAAGGGTTTAAAGTTATTTCTATGTTTTATTAACATTCAATGCATTCATACCTCTACTTAAACTATTTATAATTAGCCAGTTATTATCATCCAATTTATCACCATCAAATTCTTCAGTCCAGTTTAGACTCCATTCAGGTTTGCATAATTTCACAAATAGTAACAACACAAATAAACCATTATAAATCATGTTTAATAATCACATTTTAAATACAATAATTATTTCAGCAAATTTTGAAACCAAATGTTTTGCAATATACTCCATAAAAGCATATAAAAATTTATACCGATCAAAACAGGAATCAGTGTCTATTTATGGTATAGTTACTTATCCTGTAAATAACACCACACCAAATATAAACTGAAAACCATAAAGTACTTATATTATAATTCAATAGATAATATCAATTCAAAAACAGACACCACTTTTTTATGATTTACGTTAATAAGTTTACCATATAAGCACAAAAATAGCTGAATGAAAAAATAATTCACACATTTTTAACCTTAAAAATAATTAATAATTTCGTAGAATTATAGTGATTGTATCAACGAGAGCAACAAAGTGGTTTAAAATGTTTATTATTTTATGTCAAATATTTGTAATTCTTTATACCCAGTGTCAGGGACATTTCATATTTAGAGATGAATTCAATGGTACTTCACTGGATACGAATAAGTGGCTTATAGAGTATGGAGAAGATAGTTGCACAGGTCAGTATTATATATTAAAAATAAAAGTAAATTCAGTGCATTATAATAAAGTTTATATATTATGTTATATTCTAGAGCCACTTGATCTTGGTTGTTTCTCGAATAGTTCAGAAAACATCCAAATAAACAATGGAAATCTGTCTCTTATAGCTGTCCGCCGGCACTTGTACTCCAAGAACTACACCACCGCTCAGATCATATCTAAATACCTGTTCACATACGGAAAGTTTGAGATAAAGGCTTTATTACCCCGTGGATGCCCACTCATGTCGCACATACTTCTTATGAGTAACAATGGTTTTATTAATATTATGGGTGACATGCAGACTGGTTATAGATACCATGGAGTAAATTATGTTATAAATGGCAAATATCATCATAATTTACGTGAGGTATTGGGGAAAAATGAATTTCAAGTGTATGGACTCGAGTGGAGTAAATCGAGTATAAAGTTTCTAATTGATGATCAAATTATCCAGGAATATCCCACCGAAACATTCAACGATTATTACAAACACTATAATCAAGAACTCCTTCATGATCAATTTAGATTAGTTATTAGACTTCAAGTTTATAACTATAGTAGTCTTACTGATGGCATTTTCTGCGATGATCTGGATGCAAATTGGCTCGACCCGGTATTCAAAGTAGAATACGTCAGGGTATATGATTTGAAATCAAATGATAAGAAAACAGACTCCGATTATTTATCCCTTATAAGAAAACTATTTATAATTTATTACTATTTTTATAACACATTAATTAATTCATGAGATAATTATTATTATTATTGAGAAATACTTAACACTTGAACGCAATTAGAGTTAGATATCACTCGCAAAGTCACATCACTTTTGATTACAAAAAAGTTAGATTTCATTACATTTGTATAGATTTTATTAGTAAACAATTAATGGTATTTTGTATAATTAATACTAATTTAATATATTATATAATTTTTTGGTAATAATTTTTATAATATAAATAATTTAACAATAAATTAGAGATTCTTTTATAATATAATTTAATTTCATTGGAAAAACATCACTAATCATGAGTTGTATGGGAAGGGTATGCGGGGAACAGTAGTTAAGTATCTAATTTGTATTTATTTCAATTACTTGTTTGCGTTTTATATTACAATTAATCTTTGGTTTCATTTTTAGACAATGTATAGAAATACGAGTAAAAAGTTTTTTATGATTTTTATATATTT
The DNA here is from genome assembly GCA_905397405.1 of Oppiella nova. Lineage (NCBI taxonomy): Eukaryota > Metazoa > Arthropoda > Arachnida > Sarcoptiformes > Oppiidae > Oppiella > Oppiella nova. The sequence continues at coordinate 13,405 of CAJPVJ010000990.1, forward strand.
TTGTGATTTAAGATCTAATGTTAAGAAAATTATTAAATAAATAATTAATTAAAAGTTTAAAAGTTACCGGTGTACAATTAATAAATTACGTAAATTATGATAATAATTGATTATTACTAATATTATATTAGGTATGATTTTTAATAATTAATTAATTTGGTAAATACGGTATACATTTGTGATAAATTATATTAAAATTTTATTTTTCATGTTTTCTCGAAAAATTTCTAACTAGAACAGATTGAAAGTTGGTTATTAATATTAACTAATTAATTTTGTGATGATCAGAAATTATAATTTCATACCTTACCTCTACCTGTCTCCATTTATTTCATTCATAATTATAGCATTATTTTGTAAGTATTTGCTTTATGACAACATAATAACATTTTCCTATATTACATGTATTAACTAGTACCTTTTAATTCCATATATGACATAACTTTAAAAAAACCTCAGCACAAAAATTAAGCAATTAATACAACATTGATCAATTGGGTTAACATTTATATTTCATAATTGTTGAATTATTTGATAAACTAAGTCATTTAAGTAATATAGTTTTACTAATTTGAAATGAAAATGTAATTAAAAGTGTTGTATAAATGAATTCACGAAATAATAGATAGTGAGAGAGAAAGATAGACACAATTATGTCATACAATGACTGAAGTGAATGTATGTTTAAAATACGGTATATCAAATATTTACTTTAATAACATAATTAAATGCTTTAATTGATAGCCTATAAAAGTAAAATCTAATCTATAATACTGTAGTTGCCTCTAAAATAAATGTCATTAAACCTTAAATAAAAATTAAGAACTATGAGTATGCAATTCAGAGTTGCAATTATAGATATAACTTATGATATTAATTGAATTATGCTAATTACTTTTAAATTGAATTAAATTTACTAATATTTAGAGACCCTGGTTACCAAACGCAGTCTCATTTTCAGTGAGGGGTCTAATAATTATATAAATTATAATATTTTAAATTTAAAAGAATTAAAAATTTAAAGTTTTCTAACATTCAAAACAAAGGAGTTCAAATTGTTACAAGCTTCGAGTTTAAAATCTAATAAATTAAAAACTTTTATGAATGAATTATAATTATTGATGTCTAATAGTCGATCCAATTTAACAAATTTAAATTAAGCATTACTGTATTCATATTTGCGATAAACAACAGACACTATTTAAACAATAATCATTTCTAACACATAAATTGTAGCAAGCACAAATATCATTAGATATGAGTTGTATTGGTTATTTCCAGATAAATTGGGGCGCCATCCGGGTCCACACTATTTGTATGACCAATCGTATCGTATGGTTCTTCGTATTTATGATCAATATTATAGTCTTCGTAGTCATCCATACGATTGTCGTCGTTAACATCGGACACCATCTCTCGGTTAATCCGTTTCAGTCTCTTATGTTTGCAATACATGAATATTAAGCCGGATACTAATGTCAACACCAAAACCAAACTGATTATCACCACTACTATTAATACCATAACACTAATTGTGTTTGTACTTGGCTTTTCTGCAATAGTTTTTACTAAAGGGGTTAATATTCATATGAATATAATATATACATTATACTGTATAAGGGATAAATAATCGGAACCTGTTTTCCTATCAATGTTTGAAACATTTGGTTTCAAATCTGGTTTCAAATCTGAATCGATGTCGGAATTCAAATCATATACCCTGACATATTCTACTTTGAATACCGGGTCGAGCCAATTTGCATCCAGATCATCACAGAAAATGCCATCATTAAGACTACTATAGTTAAAAACTTGAAGTCTGATAACTAATCTAAATTGATCATGAAGGAGTTCATATTTATAGTGTTTGTAATAATCGTTGAATGTTTCGGTGGGATATTCCTCGATAAGTTGACCATCAATTAGAAATTTGAGACTCGATTTACTCCACTCGAGTCCATACACTTGAAATTCATTTTTCCCCAATACCTGACGTCCATTATAATGATTTTTGCCATTTATAAAATACCTTACTCCATGGTAACTATAACCAGTCTGCATGTCACCCATAATATTAATAAAACCATTGTTACTCATAAGAAGTATGTGCGACATGAGTGGACAGCCACGGGGTAATGAAGCCTTTATCTCAAACTTTCCGTATGTGAACAGGGATTTAGATAAGATCTGAGCGGTGGTGTAGTTCTTGGAGTACAAGTGCCCGCGGACAGCTATAAGAGACAGATTTCCATTTTTTATTTGGATGTTTTCTGGACTATTCGAGAAACAACCAAGATCATTTTCCTCTAGAATATAACATAATATATAAACTTTATTATAATGCACTTAATTTACTTTTATTTTTAATATATAATACTGACCTGTGCAACTATCTTCTCCATACTGTATAAGCCACTTATTAGTATCTAGTGAAGTACCATTGAATTCATCTCTAAATATGAGATGTCCCTGACACAGGGTATAATGAATTAAAAATATTTGACATAAAATAATAAACATTTAAAACAACTTTGTTGCTCTGGTTGATACAATCACTATAATTCTACGAAATTATTAATTAGTTTTAAGGTTAAAAATGTGTGAATTATTTTTTCATTCAGCTATGTTTGTGCTTTTATGGTAAACTTATGAACGTAAATCATAAAAAGAGTAGTGTCTGTTTTTGAATTGATATTATCTATTCAATTATAATATAAATACGGTACTGTACTTTATAGTTCTCAGTTTATATTTGGTGTTATTTACAGGATAAGTAACTATACCATAAATAGACACTGATTCCTGTTTTGATCGGTATAAATTTGTATATGTGTTTATGGAGTATATTGCAAAATATTTTGTTTTAAAATTTGCTGAAATAGTTCTTGTATTAAAAATGTGATTATTAAACATGATTTATAATGGTTTATTTGTGGTGTTATTATTTGTGAGATTATGCAAACCTGAATGGAGTCTAAACTGGAATGAAGAATTTGATGGTGATGAGCTGGATGATAATAACTGGCTAATTATAAATAGTAAAAGTAGAGGTATGAATGCATTTAATGCTAATAAAACGTATAAATAACTTTAAACCCTTTGACATTGCTTTAAATGTAGATCTATTTAAGTATCAAATCAGTTACAATACGGATGATCCTAAAAATATACGCCTAGTGTCGGGTGCGTTGGCCATCACTGCCATCCCTGAGCGGCACCAGAACCGCAACTTCACGTCCGCCACGATTCTGAGCAATAAGTCGTTCAGTTATGGCAGAATCGACACCAGAATCGCTATACCCGGAGGACAGGCCCTAAAGTCGGCTATATTTTTGTTATCATATAATGATAGTCTACCGGTCAACCCTAACATAGAGTGCATTTCGACCGTTAATTATGAGAATCTAATCTACTCGAGCGTATTTGACCATAGTAGCTACTCGACAATGGAGTATCTATCCAGGGCTAAACTCGACACGTTCAACACATTCACAATAGACTCAGCGTTTTAAAATAAAGTTTTCATTTAACGGTTATAATTATTATGTTAAACAGGGTACATTTAAGCCACTCTATCGCATAGGCATTGGTCTCATTGTGGACGAGACTCTGAGTGGGGGTCACCGGGAGACCATAGACATGAAGGTGCCCCGTGGGAGTGGAGGTGCCCCACACTTATTGTCGATTATATCAGATTTTATAAATATCAGGGCTATAATGGTGGTGAAAGTATTTTTAATAATATTACTAAATATGATAATATTTCCAGGTATGAGAATGTGTCGGCTGAATATGTCTGTGAATTCGTGAACAATTATTTAAAGATAAGTTACCCTGATATGGATTTAATGGTATCAAATGATAAAATGTTTGCATTTGATTATTATTTTCATTTATTAATTTTAATGTCACTTGTTATTATAGTACTGATTATTGTATTATATAACATATGTCATCGGGACGTATAAGCTCTTTTACCGTCACAAGCTTTTTACCAAGTTTACCAAGGTTAGCTATAGTATCGGTCACACAATTCGTGGACAGCATAATAGCCTCGCATATAATCAGAGTGTGAAATTATTTCATTTTTACTTTTTTAAAACTGTTCACTGCCAGTGTTCTCAATAACAGTTGTCTGCAAAATGAAAATATGTTACGTTTTACTCAATTGTGGTTTGCTTTATATCGCATATGGTTTGAGTTATTAATGTGAAATTAATTTGGCGTCATGCACGTATATTTTGTTAATTTAAAAATGCATTTCTCAAAAATCTTCAAATAACTTTTAATTATTAAATTAATAATGCAGTAGGTTTTATCAATTTATACACCATGGTCACGCAATAATTGTTAACTAGCCGGTTGACCACGGTCAACAATGGGCAGAGCAGGGTAACGGGAACAATCCTTAACATCGAAACAAAGGCGTGTTGTTGAGTTACAGGCAAAATGATCTGGACATTGTTTAAAACTTCGGCACTCGATCTCCTCGCCCGGTCTACGGTCTACAACATCTCACCAAGCTTAGGCAACAGCTAGACCATAGACGTCCAAAATTTTAAAAATTCCCAAAATAGTGTTTTATAATAATATTAAAATTTTAAACTATTCAAAACATTAGTATTTTCTGATTTAAATGTGACTAAGATTTGTATTGAAAACATTTTTATTTATTAAACAACAAAATAATATTTAAATGATTAAAATACTAACTCGTAAGAGATTTCTAAACATTTGAGAAAGTAATAGTTATATATGAAAAACTAATTATTATTCATTTGCATGTACTTAAATGCTACTTTAATGTTTAATGTATACTATAAACTTTAAAATACTAGTGTTGTGTATACTCAGCTTAAATATCAAATGCATACATCACTAGTTGGTTTCTGGAACCATATCTGTGCGCCTAAGGTATAGAGTATAGAGCATTGAGTCTCAAAAGTGACAAATAGTGTCATTTACTAATGTTAAAACATAGGCAAATGACACCCTGTGTTATACTATGAGAATGAATGGTATAGAGTGTTGTGTCATCATAACCGGTTGCATCCGGATTCCCGCGTCAAAGTCAGCACTATTTTTGCAATACAGTACATGAATTGAACAATGAATTGACATTAGAGTCTATAGTATAGACTTGTTCATATTATATTATAATTTTAAAATAATAAAATTTTTATTATAAAATACATGTTCCATATTGCTATTTTGTTCCTTTAAGATTTCAAAAATATTGATAACATTTACGATTTTCAAATATGTTTACAATTGGATTGTGTGTGCTTATCGTTGTTATTGTGTTCATTTTAGCTAAATTAAACCGGTTATTAAATAGTCAAAACTTATCCAAATTGTGTAATTTTAGTTTTTATTTGATGTATAGGTATAATGCGCGCAATTTTGGTTTCTTTCGTACCCTCGGTATTAAAGGTCCAAGACCTGTTTTATGTTTTGGCACTCAATGGGAAC
>CAJPVJ010000991.1:0-18871 GCA_905397405.1 Oppiella nova
AAGACTGATGTCATCAATATTTCGAGATATTGTGAGGACAGGAGGAAAGTGTTGTGCGATCACGTGAGGGAGGGCTATGAGACCGACATATGGCTGTTCGATCACTTGGACTGAATGCACTCCAAGTCAACACACGTGCGAACAAACCTTCTCATTGATTATATGAATATATTTCGATATTTGAACGATAATATGATTATTGCATTATAATTGCAGTTCTATAGGTATATACTGCATGTTATTTATTTGTACGATTTGATGATATAATAATAAATTTAAATTATTTGTATTGAAAATTATTAGTATCAATAAAAAATCTTATTGATCATATAAACTGAATATCTATTATGATTTGCTACGGTAATACATTACCGGTTATTGTCTTATACGGTACCATTACTACTGTACAGTATATAATGAATCATTAATGATTGTCGACTGTATTTTATGATTGATGCAATTTACACATAGAAAATGGTGAAATAAAGGCACTACCGTACTGACCACAACTCAATTTATCATTGACCGTACCATTGAGGACAATGTTAACTGAATACAGTACCGCTCTAGTCTAGCAACTAGACTATAGACTCTATATACAGTGCACTCAATGTTCAATAGGGGACACAATGTTTTGCTTCAATTTAATACAAATATTTATTCAATAAAATTAATTCTCTTTTGCAAACAATTAACAAATCAATTAATTATACATTTTATGGAAACACTTATCATATGAGTTGAGGTATGGTATCATAAGTAGTATTAATACAGAAATCAAACGTATGGATGAAATGAAATCAAATGGCAAATCATAACATGTCATCCAATGGTGACTATTCTGTGGCCGCGAGTGAGCTCTCGATGACCGACAGTTCCGAGGACTCGATTTTCTTCATGTCTTCATTGAAACTATTGATCCATTGCTTGAGTTCAGGCTTTAAGTGAAAGACAAGTCAATGGTTACAACAAATGCATTCATAACTGATCTGTGGTTTACATTCTTATGGATGGCTTTATCCCACAGATTGGTGTCCTCTTTGCGTGACTTCTGGCGAGTGGTTCGAGTCCTCCTCAGAGAGCGAGTCTTCGAGGCCTTGGGAGTGGACCTCATAGTGGACGAGAAGTGGCACCACTTCTTCACCGAACTGTACGAACGACTGCTTCTGCTTCTGTCGAAACTCACGTCTTCATCGAAATCATAGATACTTTCGTAACTCATGTCTTCAGCCATCGTCTGAGGAATGGCACGAATGGGCGATACGTTCAGTCCGTCGGCCACTCTCTCGATGCGAGTCTTGCGCACCGGACTCTTGACTACCATCTCATCCATACTACCGGTGCTGTCCTTGTCGTCCATGGAGTCCAACCAATCGGTCGATGTATTCAACATCTGATCCATAGTATGACACAAACCACAAGACATACACTGAGTGTCACTCAATGTCTTTCAAATGCTATGCAATGCGTTGAATGGCGCCAAACATACAGCCAATCAATGCACACATCTCTCATACATTCACTTTTGTTCACACAATGCATACGCTTTCACGCTATACGTCAACAACGGCTACCAATCATTTGTATTCAACACAAACACTACGTATTGCTGTAAAAGTACTGCACTTCACTTCAACATTCAAATGACGCATTTGTTTGGCAAAGCGTTATCTAATGCATCCGTTAATGACGTGACACCTGATGGGAGGGGAGGAATGGATTGGCGGTCAATGTGTGTGATTGGGGGTGTCATTGGGGGTGATATACGGCACATACTATCGTACAGTAGAGGCCATTGTCCGCCTCATTGTCATTGTGTCCCAAATGTGGTCCACTTTGACCGCAACCAGTGTTTGCAATCATATTATGAATGAATGCAAAGTTTGCTATAAATGTCATCATTTGACTGCAAATACCTTCATATCCTTCACATAAAACCAATGAAATCGAGAGTTAAACTAAACAAATGACTAATGATTGACATGAAGATATGGGATGTGTTTTGGTGATAGTGCGGTGGCGGTGGCCAGGGATGCAGGGGTGGGGAGGGGAGGGTGCAGTGCAGGTAACAGTGTATGTTCAGGGCCGAGTAGTGTTGTGTGAGGGGTGTTGTAGTGTTGTTTACATGCAATCATCTGATGTGTGGACTGCTGTGCAGTGACAGCCTATGGGAGCAATGGATAGTTGCAGTGAATCAGTGTTTCACTGAATAGTGAATACAGTACTCAATGACAACAACAATAAAGAGATTGAGTGCAGTGTTGTGTATGCCTTACAGTCCGTACAGTAATATAGCCTTGAATTGCATGAATCGCACAATAATTCAGTTATTAATCCATTGAATGATTTACTCATTTCAGTATTGGTTTAGAGTATTGACTCTCATTGTGACACTCATTGCATCACTCATCCAACCATTCATTTGTCTATAGTTTGATGTTTTGTCGCATTTCATAGCTATAGTACTGAACCAATGAATCACTAATTACTGTGTTTGGTGTCAATCCATGCAAACAAACACTGACTCCAAGTCTAAGACCAGCCACAAGAACAAGAATAGTGACAATAAGGCCAACAAACGGCTCAACCATAACAAGCCTCTCAAGCCATCACTCAGTGTCCGTCCGACACAACACCCGTGTGGGGAACGGCTCGCCTGCAAGGGTTGGCCCACTTTCCGCCCTTCCTTTCATTTGTCGTTTGAATCCACTTTTGTATCCATACTTATGTCCTCCTCTTAGGTCCCGATCCTGAGGCCCACTATATATGTCGTGATTGTAAGACATATCAGTGCCGTCTCTGCGAAGAGCTGTTACACGAAAGTCGCGGATTAGAGACACACGACAGACAACCCCTCGTCGTGCGTGACGACCAAATCATTTGTGGAAACGGCTGCCAAACCAAGAACTTAGCGGATATTCACTGCAGTGACTGCAACCAAGACTTGTGTCATCTCTGCGACCAATCACTGCATTCGTCTCCAAACAAACGCAAACATCAGAGGAAACCAATTGAACAAAAAGAGGACAAAGAAGACAACGAAGAGTTCTATTCGTGTCCTTACGTCGAGACGACGAGTGCTCACAACCAGAGTGGACACCAATCGGAGGCGACGGAGCCTTTAGTTAACATAGACTTGGATTCGAGCGGTGAAGACAACGACTCGCTGTTGACTACCACTCATCGCAATGAAACCCATCTCAAGAATGAGATAAACGACAGACACCTCCACAACCACTCCTCCCCCTCGCCAGAAGGCATCGCACAGCTATCCATCGACTGCTCAGTGAAGTCCGTATCGCCAATGACCGGAACAGGTGTAGTGATGATGCACTCGACGCCCGCAACCGATGCCACCGATCGGAACAGCTTTCTTCTCATCGATGAGAACGAGTTGTTAAGAGTGAACTCGAGTGAGGAGTTCGCCGCCAAAATAGGCTGTGCGTCGACGGCACTCATCAAAGTTGTGTCCATTTTCGGCAATACGGGTGAAGGCAAGTCCCATACGTTGAACTACACGTTCTTCGAGGGCCGGGAGATGTTCAAGACGTCTGCCACACAGAACTCGTGTACGATTGGCATCTGGTGTGCGTACGACCCCTACTGTAAGGTCATCACAATAGACACGGAGGGACTGCTCGGCATATCTGACAATAATAACCGCAGAACTCGTCTTCTGCTCAAAGTATTGGCCATTTCTGACATAATTATATACCGAACGCGTGCTGAACGTCTTCACGAGGATCTGTTCACATTCCTGGGCGACGCCTCACGAGTATATGTCCAACACTTTTCCAAAGAGCTGAAGGCCGCCACTCAGAGGTTCAAACTGTCGTGTCCTCTCTCCGATCTGGTATCACATCCATTGTCTCATTACTCTTGTCACACATCCATTCATTCATTCATTTTTGTCACTATAGGGACCAACTGTTATCGTATTTCATGAGACACTTCACACTAACATCTTGTGCACCGGTTTGTCGTCATTTCTATGAATTGCTTATCGAAATACTAAACTATTCCTTGTGTTGTATATTCTCGTAGACAATGATCTCACACCTGAAGACTATATACGCAAACGCTTCCAACAATCAGATCAGTCGATTGAAGCCTTCAGTGCTTTCGAATACGTCGGAACGCAAACCATATCTCCGCCGACAGACTTCAGACCACTTCAAGAGACTGTCAAAAAACACTTAAACAACTCTACCGTTCGGTCGAGTCGTACTTCCGATGTTGTCTTCACGGCCTTAAAAGTAATGCCATTTGTGTTGAAATTGTAGACTAACTTTAAATTGCAATCCAACAGCTGTTAAATGAGAAGTTTTCCGGAGATATCAACAAAACGGTTCCGAAGACCTTCTTCGACGCGTACTTCAAGTGTTCGGTGCACTGCTTGTCCTGCAAGTGAGTACTCATTCACACGAGTGTTTTGTATGCATTCATGAATTGCCAATTGTCTGCCAATAGCTCTCAGTGCACGCTTTCAATGAACCACTGGCGCGATGGACAGTTACACTCGGCTCACAACAAATGCAAATATCAGCATCAGTTCAATAACCAGATCCTGATATGTCGGGCGTGTAATGATAGGGGAGAGTTGAATACCGTCACACCAAAGACCACGGCTTCCGATGAGTCCACTTGGGTTGGGATCGCAAAGTATGCCTGGAGTGGGTATATCCTGGAGTGCAAGTTCTGTGGAGTGATCTACAGGAGCAGACAGTACTGGTATGGCAACAAAGAGCCCACTGAACAGAGTGTCGTTCGCACCGAAATACAACACGTCTGGCCAGACGTCAGTATTCCTACTCTAAGTGTACATGCATTTCAAACTGAATGCCTGTAATAATTTGACTCTGATCACTTTATAATCATTTTGAATGTTGAATGAGTTACTGTAATATATGACTCATTTGTAATTCTTGTTCGGAGTCCAACTATTAAGGGCTTTTGCTTTGTATGTTTCAAATTGAGCTGTGCTTACAGTATAGTGCAGTAGATTCCGTGACCTCACTGTTTCATTAATATGCTGTATGTCTATTGGTTAGGAACCGATACCATCGCAAGGGTCTCAAAATGTTGGGCAGAGAGCTATTGATACATTGGGTTATCTGACTACAAATGTATCACAAATGACTGCCAGACCCTCGAAAGTATTTGCTGATTGGATGGCCGATCAGATTGCACCGGCTTATTGGGTGCCAAACAATAGAATTCTGGTTTGTTTTGCTATAATGTGATGAATGTGTGACATTCACTAATGTGTTGTATTGTGTATAGCATTGTGGCGGATGTGACAAAGAATTCGGACCATTGGATCAAAAGCATCACTGGTATGACTGATATATTGATGAAATTGACTTAATTATGTACTAATCTATGACTGCAATGAAGCCGTTTGTGTGGCCATGGCTTCTGCGAGGGCTGCTCTTCGAAGAGTCGTCCGGTGCCAGAGAGGGGTTGGGGCGACCAACCGGTCAGAGTCTGTGACCAATGCTTTGAAAAGGGTTTGTTTTTGTATAGTTTGTGCATAAATTGGGATTAAATAATGATTGTAAAATAGGGGAGAAATCGGTGGATGCGGCGAATGCAGAGGTGACGGCGCGTATAGTGGGAGAGATGGTTCAGAGCACTCTCGGCAATCTCGTGTCCGCGACCGTCGTTTATCCTCGCGGTATGTTTGCATTCATTTGATTCATTCATTTGTTTCATAATTACTGTTTCATGTGATATGATATGAGGCATGAAAACAGTGAACTCTGTATTTGTTTTGACACTGATTTAGAATTATTTGATTTTTCTAAAGAATGGATTAAAGAGTCGGCTCGACCTGAGTATTGGGTGCCCGACAAAGACATCACTCAGTGTTTTGTCTGCAAAATCGAGTTTAACGACAAACTAGCAATACATCACTGCAGGGCTTGTGGTCAAGGAGTCTGTGACCCCTGTTCTCAAACTCGTCGATCAGTTCCCGAACGGGGTTGGGATCAGGCGGTCAGGACTTGTGATGACTGCCAAAAGAAAATGCCTGTCCAATGATGACATGCTTTGGTTCTACATTTTATTTAATTTAAAAAACAGTTTAAAAAGTTATTGGCTTTAAAGTAGAGGTTATTTGAATGTCCGACAAATTATTATTTATCGACAACTCGTGTATTCGAGTTTAGTTTAGAGCCTCTCCTCCCCTCCCTTTCCCTCATTTAAAGTCAAACATTTGCACATATATTGCATTCATTTATCCATTTATTATATAATAAACATAAATAGCATTAATTATATATAAAAATAATGTATAAAATCATGGATTTGTATATTATCGAAAAAATGTCCCCAAAATTAACGAAATGTTATTTTTATCGATTGTTTGACTTATAAATCAATCAATTTTAAAGTCTATTCAGACTTCAAGCAAACACTAAAACTGTTGTAAAACTATTTAAATTCAGAATAAATGTCAGAATTATTTAAAACCAAATTCTGTACTTTGATTGTACGGTATATCTCAATGGGATCTCGAAATTAGATTTTCCTGAAAACCAAAACTTTATTATTTGCTGGCATTTCATGCGATGACACAAACGTCAACCCATTCTTGGCGGCCAACTCTTTGAGGTCCCGGATATCTCTGAGACCCCAATCGGGGTTCTGTCGCTTCAAACTCCTATCAAATATGACATTACTTTCCGGAGTTATGACTCCATCGCAAGCGTACGGCCCATATGTCACCAGAAGACCAGTGTTTGGCGCTAATAAAGAGGCCGACCCTTCAAATAGACCTAAACTACAGTTCCAGTGAGATATGTGAATCACATTCACGCAAACTATAAGATCCAGTTTCGGTGACCCAGGGATTGGCCACTGAATGGCCGGTGAGGACACGTCTAGCGGAATGGGAGCTAAGATATTGTGGACACCAGACTGTCTCCTATAGGCTTCAATGGACTCAAAGAGTGTTGCATCGATGTCGGAGGGTTGCCATCGAATACGAGGCAAATGTTTAGCCAAATGTGTCACGTGTTGACCGGAACCACTTCCTGAGGCATAACAGATGCAACTCTCATAAGACATTCATTCACTGGACAATCAATGGTTCAATTGATTCACAGTCAATGCAAACCTATTTCCAAAGCATTCAAATTGTGGTCAAATCTGTCTTCACTTCTCAACACATTTGTCAACACCTGAAGAATGGCCTCTTGATTGCGCTCTGCGGCCGCATATCTCAGCATTTTGTGTACATTTGCCACAATTGATGGCAAACTATCACTAATGGGATTCACTCTTAGGTCTAACTGTAAACACAATTGAATTGAAAGCAAAAGTAGAGTTGAAATGTTTGTCAATATATCGTGCGTTTGGTTTCTATGACGACCACAACAATGCTTGTGTGACAGGGAGTGGGAGTGATGTCCTCACACAAGGAGTTTACGCCAAACACGTGAGCATTGCATTTGACAACACATTTGAATTGTTGAGACAACTCTTGTGTGAGAAGATTGGGATCAATTAGTGGTGACACGAATGGAGACCAAAGTGGGCACCGAATCGCTGATTGTGTTGAACCGCAACGAGTCGGTTGAGTCGAGACGAGTGGTGAGCGAAGACAATGAGAGCGATCTGTTGGAGTTGACGGCTCTGGGATCGGGTCAAGAGGTGGGCCGCAGCTGTATATACCTGTCCTTCAAAGGCAAACGCATTCTTCTGGACTGCGGTATACATCCGGGTCTCAACGGCATGGATGCACTGCCATTCGTGGACGTGATAGACCCGGAACAGATCGATCTGTTGCTCATTTCGCACTTCCATTTGGATCACTGCGGAGCTCTTCCGTGGTTTCTGCAGAAGACCACATTCAAAGGCCGATGTTTTATGACACACGCCACGAAAGCCATCTATCGCTGGATTTTAGCCGATTATATCAAAGTGTCGAATATAGCGGCGGATCAGATGCTCTACAATGAGTCCGATTTGGAGCAATCGATGAACAAAATCGAGACCATCGACTTCCACGAAGAGAAACAGGTGTCGGGCGTACGCTTCTGGTGCTACAACGCGGGCCACGTGTTGGGCGCCGCCATGTTTATGATTGAGATCGCCGGCGTACGGGTCCTCTACACCGGAGACTTCTCGCGACAGGAGGACCGGCATCTCATGAGCGCTGAGATACCGGCCATTAGGCCCGATGTGCTCGTCATTGAGTCCACTTATGGCACACATATTCACGAGAAACGGGAGGAACGGGAGGCGAGATTCACGGGTATAGTGTACGACACGGTTAGCCGCGGAGGTCGGTGTCTGATCCCAGTGTTCGCGTTGGGTCGGGCGCAGGAACTCCTACTGATTCTGGACGAGTACTGGTCGCAACACCCGGAACTGCACGACATCCCCATCTACTACGCCTCCTCCCTCGCCAAGAAGTGTATGTCTGTCTACCAGACCTACATCTACGCCATGAACAACCGGATTAAGAAGCAGATTGCGGTCAACAACCCGTTTGTCTTCAAACACATCTCGAACCTCAAGTCGATGGACCACTTCGACGACGTGGGCCCCTGTGTCGTACTGGCCAGCCCTGGGATGATGCAGAGCGGCCTCTCCAGGGAACTGTTCGAGTCGTGGTGTCCGGACTCTCGCAACTGTTGCATAATTGCCGGCTATTGTGTTGAGGGAACTCTAGCCAAACAGGTGTTGGCCGAACCCGAAGAGATCACTGCATTGAGCGGTCAGAAGATTGCCCGCAAGTGTCAGATCGAGTACATCTCGTTCTCCGCCCACACGGACTACCAGCAGACCAGTGAGTTTGTGCGGGCCCTCCGACCCCCGCACATAATCCTAGTCCACGGGGAGGCCAATGAGATGAATAGACTGAAGGCCGCTCTTCAGCGCGAGTACGAGGACTCAGTTAGTCCGCCAACCCTTCATAATCCTAGGAATACCGTTCCCGTGCGCCTTCACTTCAGGGGCGAAAAGACCGCAAAAGTGATGGGAAGCCTAGCTATAGATCCCCCAAAAGCGGGCCATAAGTTGTCCGGAGTGTTGGTTAAGAGGAACTTTGCCTATCATTTGCTGGCGCCGACGGATTTGGCTAAATACACGGATATGGCGATGAGCACCATTAGTCAAAAGCTGTCCGTCCACTTCGGGGGCACTTTCGAGGACCTGTGTAACTGTTTATCGCATTTTGATTGCGAGATATCCGATGGGAAGGTTAGGTCCGTACGAGTTATGCGCCAAATAGTAGTGGCGTTGAATACTAGTGCGAGACTTGTGACACTGGATTGGGTGGCCAGTCCTGTGGCCGATATGTACGCCGACTCTATTATAGCCGTACTTCTCAAGAGTGAGTCCAATGGATACACCGGTAGACCCGATGATGAGAAGCCGTTGAACTCAACCCTTTTGACCGATCTCTTGAACGATATGTTTGCTGTGGAGGGGCTGACCACCGATGGAGAGACTGTTATGAATTGTCGCATCGATGGCACGGATGTTGAGATCGATTTGTGTAGAAAACAACTCATCAGATGTAATGACGAGACTATCAGTTCAATGATCACTAAACTACTCTCATGTCCCACGTCTTAACCGACAAATCAGTGATTACAGAGTTTTGATTGATTTGTTTTTTTGTAATGATTCTCATTTACTCTAATAAACATTCATTATACTGGTACAATATTTATATTTTACGATTTTCCATTTATTTCACAATATATTTGGCAAATTATTTTCAAAGATATTGAATACTGTATACGGTTATAGTAGACAAACCCTTAAACAAGCACACAACACCAAACCAAATTAACCAGCAACTCTTTTGTGGTGCTATAGAATTAAATTAATTTCCAATAATATTGTTAACATGAAAAGTGAACTACAGTATTAGAAACCCTGTCATTTTATTATTCAATAGGAATTTGTATAATTTCATAAAATACAGTAATCAGAAAAATATTTGACAGAAGTTGTCAATCAAACTAAAGTCAAATAAACTTTTATTGTAATTAATTCTTATTATAATATCAAATACATATGGAATTTATTAGAATCTGAATGAAAAACAAATAAAATATAGAAATTTAAGTTAATTTCTTCTGTAATTTATTGATAAGAATCCGTAAATAAAATTGTCTAAACTTTTGCGGCATTTTGTCGATATGTTTCATAGCTTTGTCTAAATTAGTGAAGGCATCGATGGCTGGATTTAAGTCTTTATTGCCGTAAACATCGCTCTTATTGTAGAGATTTTGTTGCGATAATTGTTTGTCTTTCCAAAAGAAATTCATTCCAATACTGAACTCAAGAGCTTTGGTGTTATGGAACCAAAGGGAAGGGATGAACAGTGATTCTCCCGCTTCCAGAAGGCATTCATAGCGTCTGGCGTTCAAAAAGAGTGGAAATTTCTCTTTCATTTGGTCGTCGGGTTCGTCGATATCAATGACTCGCGACTTATCTGACTCTAAGTATAGGAAGAGAGAGTCGTTGGGAGGGAAGAGAACCACTCTTTTGGTGCCTCTGATCTGCACTAAGATGTTGTCCACAATGTCGTAATGCGTCCAAAGAACTAAATCTTGCGATGAAATGCGAAAAACGCTCGAAAAGAGTTGCTTCCCATCAGAGTCTTGTGTCTCGTCTTTGGTTTCATTAATGGCTAAAAACGACGGAATCGTTATGTCTTCTGAAATACTGGGGAACTGAGTCCTGATGTCCGCCACATCTCTGGCCCGTCGGTCACTACCAACGGATCGCAAGTAATAATAGTTTTGGCGATCATTAAGACATTTATCGATCATTTCGTTCAAAGCCATCGTTTTATACGAAAAGTTTTTGTTCACGAAATCCAGTTTCGGTTCATTCGAGACGTGCACTGAAACCGATATATCTTTCAATCTGTCCATCAAATAGTCGGCTGACCACCGATTAAGACATCCACCGAAGTCGGCGTCTCTTATCACAAATGGCACGTCCTTTAAGACAAACAAACTGTGAGACAAACCATTAATAATACACACCATTGACTCACTTTGGAGACCAATTGGTCAAAGGAATCGGTGTCCAAGTGATCATATTTGGTCACTTGCAGCACTTCCATGGCCTTCACAATGTGCTCATCACTTCATTTACTTCATGTAACTTAAATCGGATTCATATCTAACACCACATTAATTGCTGTCAACTCCAGCAGATGTCAATCCATATTCTGTAATAGTATTATTAATTTGCCATGGTCAAATCTAACTTCTAAATTAAATTAAATTAACTTTTAAATTAATACTGCATTTAACAGCTATTATTAAATTTTCTAAAAATATTACAGTCATTATTAGTGATCATTGTATGGTTTGGTTCAAAATTTAACTTTAAGATAAACTTTCCATAAACTAAAAACAAGTTTAAATTAAATTGATCAAGTGAAGTTACAGTTAATTATTTAATATTTTATAAATTTCAAATATAGTTAAATATAAGTTAAATTGCTTCTAAGTAGTATTTCTATATTATAATAAGTGTAAAAACAATAAGTTACAAGTTTCTGGAAATATTACAATTCATTAAAGTTTTTATTTTGCTGTAATTAGTAGCACTTGTTTAGTATAAAGTTTATAATGTACTATAACAGTAAATTATATACATTAATCGTTTTGAAATTATTTTGATTAAATCAGTTTGATTTTTTATGTTTATTTACATAATAATATCTGTGCTATATAGTTTGGGTAAATGATTAAAAATTTAATTTAAAACTAGAGACAACTGTTCCCTAAATTTTAAAAATCTTTATTTGATTATTAGAGTATCAAATTGATATTATCAATTATGGTAACACTAAGACACCAATGAACCTCTGGTTATCATATCCAACCCCACCCCTACTCCACCCGACCCCAACCCAATCCATATGCCCTCGACAGTGATTATATGAGTTGCGACACTAGAGTTCATTTGACAAGAAATGACAGATTTGGTGACTTACAGCAGACATTCATTATTTTTATAGAATTTGTTTAATACAAACATTTGTTGTGTTTATACTGTACAACATGAAATCATTATAAACATAAATTGTTTGATTTTTTAGAGAAATACAACCCAAACTTGAATTGAATTTAGATGTAAGTGATTGCCAATACATGAATGTCTTACAGTGCAGAGGGTGTTCAATGGTGTTTTGAATTTCATATCAATTTTCATACGTTTAATAAGTTTATGATAATTTATAATTGGACATCAATTCAATACTTTTGATATGTTATTCATATTCAATTGCAGCAATGCTTTAATATTTATAGCTAAGTAATCGAGTTTCAAGTATTCAATACTTATTTCATTCTCAATACACGGATACAGTTATATTTCCATTACAATAGAGCTTTATTCCTAGCATTAAATTACAGAATATTAATAAAAATAATAATACATGATCAATTATCATTGATAATAAATAAAAGATTAAAATTACCCTGCTAATATCATACAGTACTATGATATATTGACTTGAATATTATAAATTTTAAAATACGAAACACTTATAATTGTGTTGATTTGAGAGTAAAATTAAGACTAAACTTTCTATTGACAAATGAGTACAATTTAATCATTAAAAGAGCAGGACAATATTTGAAACTGTCTATTTTATTTGATAAGACCAAGTTCATTAACCATAATTTACAAAACAATATCACATATAAATACTACTTTAGTGAGTGAATTTAAATCTGAATTCAATTCACATAAATGAGGTAAAATAAATTATTGCAAATTAAACTTTATCACCAATAGACACCATATGACCAGGGTTAGTGAAATAAATGTGGAAATATAGTTTGCAAGAATTGTATATAATATGAGATATAGTGTTGAGTGGTGTGAGGCCTGGGATGTGTTGAGTGTTCAGTGATGTGGTAATGGTTTGAATTGAATATAATTAGCAAACGAGTTGTGTATGGATTGTATGGTTTAGCAGATTCTGTAGACGTATTGAATGTCATATGACTTTCGTGTTGAGTTGACTCCGACTCCCACTCCCAACACAACTCTATATACGCTTCCATAGTATCCATACATTCATACCATTCACTGCTCGCTCTATATATGATATCACTTGTGGTAAGCATTTAATCATCCAATTGGTTATCATATCATTAATTGCTCACTAATTGGACTCAATTGACAGCAATTGATCGCAATTAAGGCATAAACGCGAGAATTGGTGATAATGTCAGTGGAAGCGAGTCGTGAGTCGGAACAGTTGGAAATGGATGAGGAGGTGGCCGTCAAACAGAAGTTGAATCCCGAGGACGAGGCCCAGGCGTCGATCGTCAAGTACACCCCCGACAGCAAGAATGGGGAGGCAGTGGTCGATGTGGACGAGGGGTTGGGCGGCGCAGTGGGGATGTCCAAGAAGGAGCTCATGAAGTACGCGACCGACCCCTTCTGGGTGCGCCTCCGTATGTCTCTCTTCGTGCTCTTCTGGGTCGTGTGGGTGGCTATGTTGGTGGTGTCCGGGGTCATCGTGTGGCTCACCCCCAAGTGCCCCAAGAGTGACCCCTCACCTGCACCCTAAGACAACCCCGGGATCATCGCGACCCATCACTACCACTACAGCTAAACACTATATTATGTTTGGTTTTGATTACATTTTAAGTAAATTTTATATTAATTTTTTGTGGAAATTATTTTTAATGTTTTTTCAATCATTGATTTGATTAATAAATAGTTTATAACTAATTGTTATAATGTTAGGCATTATTGTATTGACTGACTGTATCTGACTGTATGTGTAGTGAAAGCATTGTCAGCATTGGTTGAGCGCTAGTGTTGAGCACAGCTTTGCAGGCATTCAACGATTCAATGCTTCAATGCTTTCAATGTTTTGATGTAAACATTGGTTCAAAACAAACACTCATTTCAATGAAAGACTGATTGTTAACGAAATTCTTGTAATTTGTCTTTAAGTTGAATAAAATGAATGAAAATGAGATCATTTGCAGACAATTGTGTCAATCGATTGATGTGGTGATGGATGAGAAGAGTGGTGTACTCGAGAGGAATAATGCCAATCAATTGATGGATCAGTTTAAATACAATCACAATGTTTTGGTCTTATATGACATCTCCTTAAGACTCCTCAATCAGACCACCGATCAGTTGAGCCACAAATCGGTTGTTTACAAACTCTTTGGTTTGCAGACACTGGAAGTGGTCATCAAATTCCACTGGAATTCAATCGATGATAGTCTAAAGCAACAGATCAAGCAATTGATCCAAAACTGGTTTCTCATTGACATGTCTTCAGATGAGGTTCGGGTCAACGAATGGCGGCATTTGATGAACGCCTCGAGTCGTTGTGTCGTCGAAGTGGTCATCAGAGAGTGGCCCCAAAATTGGCCACAATTTGTGTCTCATTTGCTTCACAGAGAGTCCACTTTGAGTTTGTACTGCATTTGGCAGTTGTCTGAAGACATTGGGATCTTCTTCCGACCAAACAATGGACAACGAAGACGTGAAATCACTAATGAATTGAATAGCAATTTGTCTCAAATTTATTCATATATTTCTAAATGTCTCAACAGTTCGGACACTAATCTCTGTTTGACATCCATTTCCGCATTGAATGTCATGTTTGAATGGACACTATTGGATGAGAGCTTAATGAACCAATTGTTGCAGATATTAGCCAACGATTATCAGCACAACAAATGGATTCAAATGAAACAACAGGTCTGCGATTGTCTTCTGGTGTGTCTGAACCGCAAACAACTGAAGCCAAGCGATAAGACTGCCATCCAAAGCCTTTATAACAATTATAACATCTCTTTAATCCATTGTATCGTTAGGTTTGTATTGTTTGCCATAAATGAGCCACAAGTGTCACTAAAGCTGTTCTCATTGAAATCCATAGAAAATATATTGAATTAAATTCCCAAGACTTTGAAATTCAGACATTAGTTAAGCGTTTGGTTTCAGTGATGAGCGCAATCTGTCAACAAGTGGTCACTTTCGCCAATATAAACGATATATCAATTGATAGTTGGAATCAATGTCTTCAAGTGATGATCTCTCTGTTCTCCCATCAAAATATAGTATTGAATGCCATTGCTGTCCAGTTTTGGTTCACTTTCATCAAGAATTGCAAACAATTTTATAACAATCATTTAATCGACAATTCATTGCAAACGAGTTTATTATCATTGATTGCGCACAAGATCTCACGACAAGAGTTTAATAGATCTCTGTTAGGCTTAGATTTCGATGACACCGACGACTTCGAGACTTTCTTCTTGAAGTTTAGAGCCGACACCATTGAACTCCTCAGACAAATGACTTGTAAGTTTCACTCATCACTTAAATGACTAGTCAACAGATTTGCCTGATTATGGACAGGGATCTCGCAATTGAATCTTTTATAAGTATAAGTATAGACTCTAATGCATTGACTGGTTTGAAAAAAATCATAATTTAATTCATTTCAAGAGTGATTATAAGTACTGTAATATCTTATAGAAATTGTAAGTTATTTGAATGACCGATATAGTGTTAATCATCCATAGTTTTCTAATTTTGTAAAACTCAGATATGACATTTAGCAATTTATAATTTTTATGATAATTTCAATAGATTTGGATCAGAAAACGTGTTTCAATTTTGTCAGCGAATCACTGAACACTGCTATAATTAAGTCAAATGATGATCCAATTGTTTGGGAGATATTGGCACAACTTTCTGCCGCAGTATTCAACAAAATTGTGGACAGAACTCAAGTAAAATTCATTACTTTTCCACTCTATTTGCTTTTACCGGTACTTATATTTGAGTTTAATTGGAAACAATTTTTTAAAGTTTTGCACCGAAAGTGATGTTCTTTTGCAACTACTAATCGACAAAAGCAATAGAAATAATGCCGATATCATATCGAGCCAACTTTCATGCATATCAGCGCTCACTGTATTTCTGCCCAACATTTGCGACAATTCTCTCAAACACATCATTGAACGGGTATTTCTAAATTAAATCTAACATAGTGTTCACACATTTTGTAATACAATTATTGCACATTTTTATAGACATTAGTTTTGTCGTCGTTTACACTTGAGGGTCAGACACGGGAACCCAAAACCAAAGATGTGAAGAATCTTCGCCGACACGCGTGCTCTCTGTTTATCAAAATATGTCAAACATATCCAACACTATTAGTTGTAAGACTTTATTGTTATTTAAAAGAACCTATCGCATATAACTTCATTCTTAAAAATATTCGTTTTCTATTGAAAGCCTTTATTTCCAATCATTAAAAACTACATCCAATGCGAGGGTACAGATGTCCAGCAATTTAGTCAAATGGAAAAGTGTGCTCTAAATGAAGGACTAGTTTTAATCAGGTTCAATTTAAATATACAGTAAATTATGGTTTCTTTATAATATATAAATTTGTTAAAAATAGCAATGAATTCCAAGACATTGGACTTCAAAAAGAATTTATTGAAGAATTGCTTACATCTATAAACTGGATTAAAGATTACAATATAAATGCATTGGAATTGCTGTGTGATATGGGTCTCCATTTGGATTCATTAGATGACAAGATCTATAGTGAAAAGCGGGCAAACATTGTGTATGCGGTGAATCTGATTTTAGGTTTACTCAAGCGTATCAAAAGCGAGCGAACTATTGTGTTAATGCCTCAAATATTTCCTCTAATCAATGGTCTGTTTTGTTTAATCTCTAATTTGAATACAATTTGGAGACCAGACTATCAGGAGAAATGTCATGAAAACTACAGGAGTCTGGTTTACGCCAACATCACTGAAACGGACAAAACACACGTTTTAGATATAGCATCAAATAGCAAGAATAATGAACACATAACCACCAAATCAGATGCTTATCGGATGCAAGTTTTCTTATGGAATTTGCATGAGAATTGTTATTGTCTGTTAGGTGTGGCCGCAACTGTACTCAAGCCACATATCTATGATCAGATCTCTGACTTTAAGCCAGTATTTAAAGACATTGACTTTCTTCCGGAATGGAAACTGCGAACGATTGTCAAGAGTTTTGTGAAACCCTTGATTGCAAATTGTCCGCAAAATATAGTTCATTATCAAAATGTTGAGCCAATTATTAGTATTCTTTTGCCCTTTCTTTTCAATAAAATCGATGAGAAGTGGAATGAAATTAAAGCTAAGAATCAATGCATAGATGAAGGCATGAAAGACGAGAGCGAACCCATTGAGACGGAAGTGATTTCAGATCAAATCAATCGATTTTTAGGCAAAGAGTTTATTGAACTATTAGTTACTATTTTGAGTCCAATCAAAACGAATCAGTCGATTGACTCGAATATGGATAACAATGATGTGATGGATACAGATATATCCGAATTAGGCAACTATTTACTCAATACCATTCCCAATGTCATTATATACCCGACCGCTAAAGCCCTTTCATGGCTCGACTCAAACACTGCGTTAAAAACTTCTCATTTGAATGCACTTCTCATACGAAAGATAATCAAAGAGCAGATGATCCGCACCGAAGACGCCATCTTTTTCCTGTTGCAGCAATTGATTAGCGGTTTGTCTTATTTCGGAGAACACGAACAAAATCAGTCCATTCTATTGGACTTAATACTCATTCTCTATGAGGGAATTGCCATCAAATTAGGTTTTAATGCCATTAAAGTGAGTTTGAGTGAAATGAGTGGTTCCCATATCAACGAATGGAATCAATTTAACGATAAACTCATAAATAGTGAGAAAATTAATTTCACTGAAAAGAAGAAGAAGGAATTCCTGAGAAGACTTCTCTCACAATTGATTGGCGTAAGTGTTGAGTCATTTCTGTATAGAGTATACCATTTTTAAAAACCATTTTTCAATAGAAAAATATCGGACAGCTATACAAACATAAAAGCATCGAAATTAAGAATTTGAGACCAATTTTCTACACCAAAAACAGCCGATTAAAGGATTCACAAGAAGAGGACGTTTCGCTTTGTTTATTATTTAATGACAATTAATGACAATTGTAATGTTTTTTCTATTTAAATTCAATTCACTTTAATGAATCATTTTGTAGTGAAACCACTTTTAATTGAATTGAAATAAACAATAATTTATTTATAATCAATGAATTAAATGATAAAACTTTAAAATTACAAATTCTGTTATGCATTTGTCGCTTGGAATGCAATTCAATTCATAGGTTTTTACATTAAAAATACAGTATATTACTATTGATACACAAACTAGCTTAAAAATGGTTTAAAACTTGATTGAAACTTAATCTGAGTATTTTATGAATTCTTAAAATGTGATAAAAACAGTAATAAGACTTTATTGTAAAAACTGCTAAAATTAAATTTCATTCCAAACGTTAATTACAGTAATGATGCTATGAATACATTTCTCATTAATAGAGAATTACAATGTTTTTAATGTTTATCTCTTTTGAGAGAAAACTTAATTTTTCTACAATATAAAGGAAAACAAGAAAATTCCAAAAATCTATGCATTATTTCACAGAAGTATAGTACAGTATATTCTCATAATGTCGTTAATATCACAGTTAATTGTTTCATTTGGACAATAAGTCAATTGAAAAACATTAGCAGAACCATACTTGACTTTTCTGTACATTACAAGAATCTTAACATCTTTTGGATACTTTTTGTCACATCCTATATATAATCGTAAATATACTGTATATACAAAATATTTTTATATAAAAACAAAATGCTGCTTGAATCAATGAAAATAAATTGAATATAAAATATTTTTTCAAACGGTACCTAATACTAGAGTAAACTTGAGAATCGGCGTAAAATGCATTTCATATCTAAGATAATAAATTTAACAATAATATGTGG
>CAJPVJ010000992.1:0-18852 GCA_905397405.1 Oppiella nova
AAAGTTTTTTAATCAATTTATTGCACATTTATTCATAATTTGTATTCATTGAGCGATTCGTTTATTTTGATAAATTAATTGAAATGTTGTGAATATAATGAATACAACATTGCGTGATGAGAGAGAGTGATGAGTGAGAGAGAGAGAGAGAGAGAGAGAGAGAGAGAATTTTTGCCTTTAATTAAAAAATTGTAGTTTTGTTGACACGAATTGTATGTAAATTTGTTTTTAATTTTCAAAGAACTCAATCAATGGTTAAACAGTGGAAGTAGTATTAGCGCACAAATCTCGGGCACCGGAGTTATTAATGTTATACAATATGAGATACATATGAGAGATAGTAAAATATTTATTGAATAATAAAATTAATAACACGATTGCACTAAAAGTGAAGTGAATGTAATTATTTGTAAAGCTATGCGATTGTTATGCAATGCATTCTCATTACAGTGAACAACAAATATATATATATAGATATATGATATAAGATACGAAAAAAATTTGAAAACATAATCAATGAAAAAAAAACCAATTAGTATGAAAACGTGTGTAAACGTGTCAAACTGGGTACCAATTGTGTACACTATAGGGCTGTGTACACAATAGAGAGAGTAAACTGTAAGGAATAGATCAAAGTTTATGTCACTTTATATATTACACTAAATTCATAACATGTGTTGAGATAAGTATTATTAAGGGAAAGGGTCTCGCAATTGGAAAGGATATATTAGTTACACAATTGTATGATTAGGTGTGCACTGAGTTTTGCAAACACTTTATCGCATCATTCATTCAAAACCCGAGTCTATCCATCGAAAAGCAATCCAATAAACAAACTCAAAGTTTGCAATTTTGCCCGATTTCTACGCCTAATCTTATCTGATCTTAACATATAATTTATTAAAATTTGTTTTAATCTCCTCTTAATTACAATCTAAGCATATAATGAATTATTGATGAATGTATTCATAATTATAATAAATGTTTAAAGTGTACTTTGGTATATTGAAAAATCAAAAAAAGGCAATTCAACTTTTAATGCATACAAATTGATACTAAAATGTGTCAAATGATATAATTATAGCATTAATAATAAAAATGGTGTGTATGTTGTTTTTGTACTCTGTATTAAATAATTATATGAATGAATTAAGTAATGGTTTTACGAAATCAATTTGCGTTACAATGCTATTAGACTTCGCAAAACGTATTAAACATTTATGAATTATTAGGCTAAAAACAACTAGGAAGAAGTGCATTGAAAGTCAAACATTTAATTATGTGCTGATATTATCTCTATGTATGTAATGAATAAATTTTTAATTTGAAAATATTTATTTTGTCGTTACATTATAAGCGTACAGAATTTTGCCAAACAATAGCCCACTTCCTACTAAACATGGAGTGAGTGTCTGAATCCATATAACAAAACATAACAATAATTTTAAAGCAATTTACCGATCGCTTAGAGAATCTATTTTGATTTGTTTGTAGACATAAAAGAGTAGATATAATGTTGGAAATAGTGATAAAAACTATTGCTTTCGTAACAACAGGTGTTCTAATTGTGTGCACAAACTTCATATAACTTATATGTGAGAGCTTGTGCTTGATTAAAACACAAATATGAAATATACGGCTGTTTGTGTGCTTTTTTTCATGGGATTCCGTACGAAAGTAATAGAAATGAATAATAAATGAAAGCGACTATTAGTGGCGCACAATATGAAAGCGATTTAAGGAAATCACTTAATACTTATACGTAATACTAATATCTGTTTATAAAAATAAATTACAAGAATAGACGGGAAGAGGGAATCAATCATTTGTTGATTAAGAGATGCGATTAAAGGAGTAGATGAATGGCTACAATGGGTATGGCATTTGGTTTTGGTGGCACTGGTATGGCACTACCACTCAATATATCTATTGACAGCAAGTGTGCAACAGGTTGTCTACTACTCTGTGAATGCGTTCACTATTCAAACCACTTTTATATCAATAATTAATTTATTACTAATTCCAACAAAACCATTCAAATGATACAATTCATTAATTATAGCATATTTGCTGCTAACTTACTTTCCTTATCAAATATATGGAAAAAAGTATAAACTTAAATAAAATGTATTTTTAAATTTTATACTTTAGTCTAAGTAGCTAAATTAAATCTAATCAAATGTCAGATTAGGCAGCGGTATAAATATAATAAAAATTATGCAATAGTGATATTTAGATTACATTATAATGTATCGATATCTTCATTACATATAGTTTCACAAGTATTCAAATGCTTAATATATTTGCGAAATAATATATTAGTAAAAATCTCGCTGTTCATAGTAAACCATTATTTTTTAATGAACACCATTTCATGTAATAATTTGTTGTTTTTATTAATAAGTAGTTTAAGCGAAAATAAAGGGCAGTTAGAAAGCAGTTAACTATTAATTTCAGTTCATTATCTGATAAATAAAGTATTGGTATGAATGCAATTGGGAAGTTTGTAAAATGAAGTGTTAAATATTTTCTAATTTGATTAGATGCCAAAAAAATAAGCATTTCATGCAAAACTGTATTATCGCATACAATATTAAGCCAATTCTCTTACATTAATGCTCGCGTTATAAGTATGTAGTAATTATTTATACCAAAAAAAACATTCATCAGAATTAATGTGTATTTTATGGAAATACAAATATTGAGACATTTTTCACACTTTTTAATTCAATTCTCTCTCTCACAACAGTTTAGTGCTGTATAAACATATTTATGATACGAAAATCCCTTTACTTTGAATATTATTTGAAAACACGAATCTTATCGCACTTTCCTTTCATGCTATCTCTCGCAACATAACGACTGACTCATGAATATTGAATATTCTTTACAATAAATATAACTTTAAATTAGACATGTATTATACATATCAAAGAATACATAATTACACCGAATAGCTCACAATAATACCAAATGAATATTCAAATTGTAAGTCATAGCACTCATAATATACGAGTAAATTTAAGTAATATTAAAAAGTTTTCTCATTTTTTTTCATTTTCTAATACAACTTGTCTCTCATTTGTGAGAATATTTTCATTAAATTCTCTCAAAGGATAGTATGGCTTAAATATACAGTATTTATGAACTATAAATAGTCTACACAAACTATTATTCAATAATTTTAGTGTAAAGTATATATTCTTTGTGATGAGTTATAGCATAAAATTAAAGAATAAATTTATACACTTTAAATCACAACATTTTGAGACCCATTTTTACCCAAACAATAAATTTGATATAAATTTAAAATATTTATACAGCTCTTGAGATTAGTAATTTACACATTTATAAAAAATATTTATGTAATGCTAGAAAGTGTAACAAACACTGCCGAGACTAGTTTAATAAATAGTATGTGTGTTAATAACGCGAGAGACAAGGAAACTCCTAATGAAATACATTTTTAAATATAATGAGAATTTCGTCATTCGTCTGACACCCTAAACGCACTGGTAGTGTAATTTGGGGTCAATTCTTAACTTTCCAATTAACCGTTTCATTAATATAAAAGTTAAAATGGTTAGTCAGTCAGGGCCTGACCCCGGGCTCATTCAAGACAAACTAAAACTGCTAAAAACTAACGGAACATTCAATTCATTCAATTTATTCAGTATTTATTTAAAATGTCTCACTTTATAGGGGAAGACAAGTACTGCCAGAATCGCTTCGGGTTATTCTCTCTCTCTCTCTCTCTCTCGAATTGAAAGGTTGCGATACTATTAAGACTGGTTTTTCATAAAATTAAATTAATTTTGTATTTTTTATAAACTAAACATTCTTTTCTCATTTGAAAATATTTGGCGAAAATAACTTATTTTTTATAAATATATTTGTATTATATGAGCAAACTTTTTAAGAGCGCTTTTGGAATTAAAATGCGATCGAAAAGAGATATGAAATATAAGAGAGAAAACAATTTGCATCTCAATTGCAAAGTAAAGTATATTTCAATTCAAAACTCCGATAGGAAAAAACATACACAACACACATATAGTATGGCTTATAAAAACACAAGGTTTGATTCACAAGCACTTTCTGATAACAATTTGATTGATTTACAAATTAGAGAGAAATGTAATGCATTTAGTAGTGAACAGAGTTCTCAAGCCTTGACCTAATCATGTCTACCAAAAGGATAGGGAGAGTAAGAGGTTTTAATTCCGTTTACGAGTGAATTATAACAGGTCTTAAAATGCGTGATGAATATGCCTGATAATAGCCGGGTAATAAAAATATAAACGCGTTTAGAGACGCGACTGAGACTTATGTCTTATGTATGGCTAAACAGTTAGCTTTTATGTACGTTTAGAGCCACGGAGTTCACTCTCTCATTGAAATTCTGTGCCTAAGAATCAATGAATTTTATTTTTACTAAAAATTATTATGTTTTTAAGAATCGCATTATTATTCTGTTTTAATCATTAGTTTTTTCCTTATCATCACTCGTTATAATGTGTTGCATGTGTTATACACAGTATACCCAAAAATAATGCACACATTTTCTCCATAGAAATTATAAATTCATGACAAGTAGAATGAAATTCATGACAAAATTCACTTTAAAATTATGTAGCATGTAAAAAATTATTAAATTAACGAAAATATTCTTCAAAAGGAATTTTTATAAAATTTTTATACGAAATCACTGCTCGCTTAAGATGTAGTCATATATTGTGTTAACCATTACTTTTCGTATTTCTAATTGAATTAATTGAACGAAAAAAAAATTTCTTTTCACTCAAATAGGCTTTCGTTTTCAAGTGATGCAAAGATTCCGATGAATTGACCAAAAAAAGTCAATGTTTTAACGCAAAAATTATTTACATTTTTTTGCATTAAAGAAATCTTTTTGATTTTTTGCGATAGTTTTACATAAAAATTTTTTATCTCAACCTTTAATCTCTCGGATGTTGTAAATGGTTTACTTGAATATAACATGAGAGCGCAAAACTGCGCTAACGATTAGATGTTTTGTATTGATTTGTGTAATAAATATTTCATAATTTGTTTATACATTAAGAGCACAAAAGTAGATCTTATTTGTGAAGAGATTTATGGTTCAAAACACATCGCGGAATAGAGAGATATGAAGAGTGGAAAGCGATTGCAATACAGAAATAAGTGGAAAGAAAATGAGCGAAAAATTTAAATACTTCTTACCGGAGCTCCTAATATGCAATGAAGTGGTGTTGCGTTTGGATGGGTTGGCTGTTGTTGTTGTGTTTGTCGGCGGCTCTCGAGCCCAGAGAACAACGAAAAGAAGAGACAAAACTTAGTCTTCAATTAAAAAACTTATTGATTGTGTTGTGTAGCGAAAGCCGTCCGTCGCTTCTAATCTTCGCTTTTATTATGATTTCTCTCTTCAGATGAGAGGCGAGAGAGGAGTGAGTGATAGAGAAGAGGAGAGAGGAAAGTGAAGAAAAAGTTTATGATTTTCAAGTTTACGGTACGAGTTGTGTGTTTGGATTGAGAGTCCAAATGCTAAACATATACTAAGGCATGGAGTGATAGGAATCGCTGTATTGCCGCACAATTCAATGCAATCGCTGTGTGTTTGCGAGAGTGGAGTGAGTGTTGCGCTGAACTCAATGCGCAAACAGTGCACTGACTGTGTGTTTGTTACGTGAAGGGTAGTGGTGATCGGGAACTGGAGGAAAGGCATACAATACACACGACTAAAAGCAAAGGACATTTCGCTACATTGCATTAACCATTTATTAGTCGTTTGTAAGGCTCTTGTGTTTGCGAGCAACAGGTCTTCACTTCATTACAAGACATCACATTCTGTATTCATTTATTGACAATAATATTACCGATTCTTTGCTATTCTGTGCAAAGAATACGGAATTTGGTTAAGAATTGAGAGATTTTTGTGTAGACTTTTTGTGACTGTCGCACCTCATTGTCATTCAAATTATTTATGCGATTATGTAATGCATTTAAATAAAGAAAAATTGACACAAATATTAGTTTAGAGAATGAAAGCAAAAACAAAATTTTCTGTTATCAATGAGAATTACATGAAAATTGTTTTATTCGCAAGAATTTTAAATATTTTGCTATTTATGTATAAATTTATTTAGAAATTTTTAATACAAAATCGTACAATAAATACGAAAATCTGTTTTGTATGAATAATAAATATTTATCTCTTTTTTGTTTGTAAATTTATTTTGTTTTCCAAAACATTATGATTTTTTTTTGTTGCTTTTATGTCATATTGTTTTTCATATAATATATACAAAATACATATTAAATGAGTACTTATTGTCACTAACTTCTGCTGACATTCAATTTGCATAATATTTATATTTAATTCAATTTTTTTTGCTTTTCAATTATTTATACGCTTGGATTCGGATTTATATTTTTTAATAGCATTAAAAAAATTCTAGTTTTTATATTTAAACTAATGCTTAAATTCAATTTATAATTTAATGCATTAACAAAATTCGAGTCAATTTTGTTTTCACAATAAACAATGTTTTTGTAATAATAATCCAGTAGCAGTTAATTAGTTGTCAATTAAACAAATGGTAAAAATTTTAATTCAATTACTAAAAACTATGAGCATATTTATTTTATGCATGAAAATTATTTTTGTTGGAAATATATCTCAAATATACAGTATATATGAAATGATAAGATGTTTTGAGATCTTACTTTGTGTTTCAAAAGGAAATAAAAGCACTGAATCATGATTTTTAAGCACCAAATGTTTAATTTGAAATAATTTGAAGACATAAAACTGAAAGTTTACTCTTTATTAGCATTTGATAACATATAAAAGCCGTACTTCCCTATAATACCGCTACATCTTTATATGATTTTTAGTACAAATAGAAATCATATTTAATGTTTCTAATATTGATATGCGAAAACTACTTATTATACATACATATATTCTGTAAAGTAGTTCTGGATACTAAAAAATAAGTAAAAAAGGTTATATAAAAATTCTTGTCATTTTGTTTATTAATGTGTTTTGAATTGATTTGTAATCATTACCGAGTGATTAGTATTAAATATAGTAAACATTATACGGTGTGCACAATATCTCGGAAAGAATGTGTATTTACTCTTATATTTAATATAATTTATGATTAAATACTAATAGAATGCATACAATGTGTCAAAACGTGTCTTATCTGTAATAAAGTGAAAATTTATTGAAATCATGTGAAAATCATAATTCAGATGAATTTAGTGCTGAATATTGTATATAATGAGCGAAAATATGAAATATTTGGCTCAACTAATGGCAACAAATATTCATATTTAGTGCATTGAATTCATAATCAAATTTTCTTATATGTTTTGAAAAGCATTTGTTTGGATTCAGGGATTCAGTGAAAACACAGAATTTTGCTTCACTTTAAATCATTTGCAAAAAGAGTTAAATTATTCATTCGTCTCTCTCTCTCTCTCGTACAGTAGTTAACAGTCATTTGCTTTATGTTTATGTTACATAACAGTAGATATTTTTATTGGCTTTCAAAACACTAATGGATTTATAAGTTTATGTGCAATCAATTTAATTTTTAACCATATTATTATTCAATATTTCTCTTTATATATCTTTATATTAAATTTATAACAGAACTTATAGCTATTTTTAGCTTTCATTTTTTTCAATGATATTATATATTATATTATATTAATATTTTAATCGACAAATATTATATTGAAATGAATGTGTTCAGTATAGCCCTAAAGGCATGTACGAAATAATAAGCTATAATAATATACAAACAATAATAGAAAATTTCAAATTATATTAATTCTAATTCACTATCATTTATATGATATTAATTTATTATCTACTTAACATGATTATTGTATTTCAGTGAGATCATTTTATATGTGGGCATTTTACATGAAACATTAAAATTCTTAACTTTATAATATTATACAATATGTCTACAGGTTCTCAGAATCTTACACTTGAAACAAATGATTGGTTTTGAGAAATCGATACAAAAATTATTTATTTATAGACCAAACGAAATTATAAATGGCTTAAAACGTTATATTAATATATGATTATAAACTCTGGTAGACATCAATTGAATTGATTGCGAGTGCAATGCAAACCCAACTTTCAATTGCTATTTACAATTCAATACCAAACCTCACAGTTTGCTTATATTAAGCCCTAGGGGTGGACCCATTCGCTAGAGTCTTAAATATCAAACATAAAAATCATTCCCAAAATAAGTATATCTTAATATACAATAACAACAAAATCAAACTAAATATTTGCAAAAATGATTCAATGGAAATAATTAAAAAATAATATAAATATTTTTTGCAGTGAATATAAGAAAACACTTGAAACGCTGCATGTGATGAGTGAAAACACTACAATGATGCTTGATAAGATTTATAGATTGCAAAGTAGGGTTTAGTCATTAAACTTAAATGTAATATTAATACCATATAAGCAATGTTTAAATTTGAATTTTTTTTTATAATTCATGAGTGAATACGAAATGTGTTAATTTATCGATACGTTAGTTAGTGTGCAATATTTAACGATAATCTATTGCGTGAACATGTGTTCAAACAATAGTATTGATTATTGCACATAATATGAGTTTCAATTCATTAAGTATTTATGAAAATTTATTTACTGGTATATTAGGCCCGCATTTGTGTTCAAACTCATTATAATCCTTATATTGAAAATTTGTGAATATTGTACTCTATTTCAAAAGACCAGTACTTACGATATAATAACATTTTATTTATTAATTATATTTCCTGTATATTAAAAGGGATAGGATTCCTATCATTTAAATTAGAAAAAAATTAAATCACATTACTATATAAACAAAATTTTAAAGCTGACTATTTATAAAACACATGTATTATACTTGTTACATAAATCATCTCTCGCATATTACTGGTGACTTGTATATATTTGCGAATATAATAATTCAAATGAGAAATTTAATATATTTTTCATTAAATTATAATCATTTTAAAGTATATATAATATGAAAATATTTTAAAGAATTCACTAAGACTTGTCAGAAAGCAATAAATANTCATTAAATTATAATCATTTTAAAGTATATATAATATGAAAATATTTTAAAGAATTCACTAAGACTTGTCAGAAAGCAATAAATAATTTTAATACAAATGTGCTTTGATTAAATGGTATTTAATGTAGTGTTTAAACTAGTGTAAAATCTACAGAATATTCTTACTTATTACGAGTATGTGTTACTAAATAATGGCATAACCGAGATCAATTCGCTTAAAGTTAACGGTGTGGTCATTGAGTAAGTCATTATACTTATCAAACCTCTTGATACCCGCCCACACCAGCGCCCACTGCCATATTCCGGGTCCATTGCGTTTATTTGATACTATTTAAGATTATTATTACTTAACTAACGCTAGAAAACTATAACTGATTAGCAATAAAAGGTATGGACAGCTGTTTTTGATTAAACACAAGCGTACTGTGCATTCAAATCTAATATCAGGAACAAAATATTTCATGAACTTTATACTAAGGTTTTGCTATATTTTATATATAAATATATATTGTATATAATAAATGCCTCAATTGTTGAACAAAATGAAACTCAACTCTCATTTGTATTCACATCAAACACACTGTAAAGTAATACACATTCAAAAGGTGTTGAATCGACTGTAATCTTAAGATTGAATTTTTTTAAAAATTCTATTCATAGCTCAATAAATTGATTAAAACTTTTAATCATTAGTACATTACTAATATTAGAAATTATTGGGTTATTTTTAAATCGTTGATATTAGTATATTTAAATTCATTCACTTAAAATTGTTGTATAATTTAATGTATGTGTAAAATTAATAATTTATATTCTATACATTTGTATCATTTCACTATTGGCAAACATGTCTTTTGAAATATAAATTATATGCAATAATAAATATTTTTAATATTATTTACTTAATTAACTTTGACTAGAATGCAATGACATTTTAAATATTATATAAATTAGATTATTTATTATATAATTTTCTATATACTCTGTATAGCAAACATATATTTATAATAAAATGTCATTTAACTTATATTTACAAATTTTGATTACACATAATTTTTATTTCTTTTGCATTTATAAATTATAAATAAATACAGTATTTGGTAAATTATAAATGATGTTAGTGTGCTTGTTTAATAACAGAAATAAAATTTTAAATTAATTTTATAACATAGTTTTAAATATACTGTAGTATACCCTAGTGACTAGTTTTAAAAATAATCTTTAATTATTGTATGCAGTGAAATTTAGACAAAATTATGTATTTATTATATATTTTTTTATAATATTACTGTATCAAAGTAAACTATAAACCGTTTAAAAAAAGCTAATTAAAAAATCAAATTTAATTATGAAATACAATGGTGTGTGATTGATAATAAGTCATGTAATGTTTAGCATATCCTAATGCATTAAAATTGATTTAAAAGCCTTAAAACAAATGGTTAAAAGAGTTTTGAAATATGCTTTACTTATGGTGTGTGAGACACAAAGCGAAAGATTAAATTTGAAAACGAGTTGAACGCAAAAAAAACTTAATTGTTATGTAATGTCATGAACTAAAGAGATGTTGTGCCCAATCGATCATCACTTGGCAGTGGGAGGAACGGTATGGCTGGTGAGGCTGTGGTGGTAGACTGGATGGTAGTGTTGCGCATCCGATGCCTTTCATTACACGTATAAAACACATACAATTTTGCGTCACTTTAATGCTCTTTATTTATTCAAAGCTTCCGTTAAATTACCCAAACATTGAATAACTGAAGACATGAACAACAATAATAGTCGTCTGAATAACAACACCATAACTGATGCTAATTGTAATCGCGATTCATAAATCATTTTTGAATATTAAATTCATTATAAAATTCTGTTTTGTTTTTCACATTTAAAATGTTGTGTATTTATTTTTCTTAATCTCTGATATATGGGATCATTTAGTTTTTGACACAACTATTTAACTTCAAACGAAAGTCAAAATCAATGAAAAGCTCGTCAAATTTAATATTTATTTTTATTAGCTCTCTCTCTCTCTCTCTCTCTCTCTCTCTCTCTCTCTCTCAGAATATTTTGTTAAATTAATTATAAAATTACGCATAACTGTAGAAACTATAATAAACTAACTTATCATAACAACAATTTTGCATCAATTATATGTCAATGTTTAATATTATTTTAATGGCCAAATAAAGTGACAAATAATGTCAAAACTCATCTAATATTTTGATTTATTGAATATGAATCTATAAAGATCTATAAATAATCTATGAAGTCTTGATTTATAAATACTATAAAAATAAAAGGCATTTCAATATTTTCAATATAAAGTATATAACGTAAGGTATAGTAATACATGTATATTAAAGAATATTTGTTTAGATTTTTATAATTTAATGATACTGTATAACCAAAATGACCCTTTTGATCTAAAACAATATGATACCTGCAGTATCATACTATATTATTATATTTATTTTAATATGGTTATGATATTACATGGCATACCATTTTAAAACAGATTTAACTATGCACTGTACAGTATACGATAGTATACACTATGAAATAAACTTTAAATTCTCTACATTTATGTCATTTATACAAATATTGTGCACATCATAGCGAATGGAGACTAAACAATAGATAACACAAAACACAACACAACTCAACACATCTTTCTTTATTAGTCCGCAAAATAAAAGGAAAAACTAATTTATTTTTATTTAATTTGAAGCGAAACCAGAAATCCATACTTTCATATGTATCGAGTTTCAGTCAATATAATAATAATATGTGAATTTGGGTTAATCCCAATGTTTCACATATAATATAATACTTTATTATCTTTGCATTGAAATTGTTTTTTTTGCTCCGAGATTATAGAATAGGAGACAAATTGTTTTGTGTTTTGTGGCAATCAATTCTCATTTAATTATTCAATCATATCATTGGCTAATATTTGCTATTTCTGTATCTACTATTCAATAATAAAATAAATATACACGTGAATTAGACATATGCATGTCGCACATGTAGCTTATTAGTTGAATAAAGTGCTATCTAATGTAATTAGACAGTGTGTGTGTATTCTCGTGTATTTGAAAGTTTTAAAATGTTTGATGCCTTTAATAATATTGATAAACAAAGCAATTCATGAAATATTTGAGAATTTCTCCTTTTTTAATCCTAGAGTGAAAGCAATTCTTTGTTACTGTGTTTGCGCTTTCAATGAGTTATGAATTGTCAACAAAATAGTGTTCATTATTTCCAATGTAATACATTGTAAAACAAATAACCGTTAATTTTATTCTTGATTTGAATTTGTACTTTCAATTCAAGAATCTTCTCAAACAAACTCTCATTGTTTTCCATTCTATTTATATATATAAACCGAGTGTTGAAGTGAACATAAATTATTATAAAATTCTCCATTTTTGTTATACAGACATATATTTATATATTTCCAAACGTTGAGATGTATTATATATATTTAGAAACATTAAATCAATTTTAATAAATTCAATATAAGTTATGTCTCTTTGGCTCTGATATGCACTCAAATATATTTAATATATTCAGATGAATAACATATAAGGTCTGGAAATCAAATCTTTTTTTTTATAGACAGAGCTATTTGAACGAGATTTCAATATTGAAATTAGATTCAAAATAATGAATAAGTTATTTGACTTTTTCCGATTTTATGAATCTTTAAAAATCTATAAAATCATTGCTTTTATTTTAAGGGAAATGCAATTGTATAAACAAAATAAATAAAACAAAAGTCGCAACAAGCATACATTTTTATGGTAAACCATTTTGTTGCCATTTGACTTTTATAGTTAACTATAATAAATTAATATTAATAATTTAATTTAATATACTTACTTTTAGACTTTTAATCTAAAACACATGTTATAAATTTACAATTGAAAACATACAAAATGTGTATTTATCTAAAATTAATAAATATTCTTTATATATTCGGTGTAATTTAAAACACTGTAATAAACTAAAAATATTAAATTATAAATTCATTGCATTTGCAATAAGATATAAACAGATTTCTATGTAAATTGTTGGCTCATTATGCTATACAAAGTTTATAAGTTTACTAAAAGTTTGCAATTTTCTGCTATTTTATTCAAATGTAGTGATGAGTGCTTCAGATAAGAGGAGTTATGGCACCGAATAAATACACATATTTAACATAATTGTATATAATTGAGGTGGAGGTCAACAATTATAATAATAATTATTTATGTTTGCCACTAATGTCCAAGTTATATTATTCTGTCTAAAATTAGTTATATGTATAAATATCTCCATCTAATAACACGAATTACTTTCACTTAAATGAGACAATAATTCTTGTCTGGCTAAATACATTACTCGCAGACTATTTTTGTTTATACAATATTTAATAATATTCTAATAAAGTTTATTTGAATATTCTATAGACAAAAGTCAGCTATAATTTGTTTATATAAACTGTATTTGTTATTATCAAAATCCTATCAATTGTCTATTTTAATAATGCAATATTGTATTTATACAGAATTGTCTTACTATTGAAATTGAATTTCTTATACTGTACTGTTTATTTAAACTGTATAAATACACTATTAATATAATATAAAAATTATAAATACATTCATTAAATTAATAAAATTAAAATTATTAAAAATTATTATCATTAAATTAAAAATATATATCAACTGGAATAAAAATACTGTATGTGAAACTAAATTTAAAATAAAATTTTTGCGTTAGATAACTAGTTATTAAATTACTTAGTAAACAAAAATATTGCCATTGTAATTTTTTGAAAATATTTATTGACTTATTTTTTAAACATAACGATAACACAAAGTTTATGAAATATTGTTTCCTTGATGTTCATACGAATTATTATAATATACTGTATATACAAATTTGATGTGAAATGTATGAAAGTAGGTTGATGAAATTGTGTGAACGTGTTCATGAATTGATGACAATTTGTTGGTCAACAACACGATTATATAATTAATCAAAAAGATTAATATAATATTGATTTGTTATTTATATTTCACAAAACATTTAGAAAAATTCCTTTCGTTTGTTCAATAATTCTATCGTAATATTCGGTATAACAAGTAATCAACAGTTTTTTATGTCATGTATTTTAAATGTACATTTAATTACAAGTATATATTTTTTTTGTAAAATATGATTTAAACTAACATTAAATTGTAATTAATAATTTTATATATAGAAGTATATCTTTCACTGTTAGGAGCAAACAATTAATACAATTTGTAATACAATTTTATAGATTTATAAAATCGTAAAATCATTCAAAATTTTATACAATTTTTGTTTGTTAATATTTGTAGTAATAAAGCAAAAAGACAATCGATTTTCAAATATGTTTTTTGTATATATTTTTAAAATGAGTTTTAATAAAAGATGAAAAATAGTATTTAATAATTTAATATTTGTTGTGTTTGTTAAAGTCAATGATTACATTTAATATAACAATACAATTGGAGTCCAATATTGAGCACCTATTCATTCATCGCTTCAATTCTTATCGACAATTAATTTGTGGAATTGTATCATAAATTTGTTGGGCTTTCCATCAAAAAGCAATCGTTTTAATTGATTTAATACTCTCATGGATTCAAATGCATTAACGAGTAAAATGTTAACACATTTCGTTATAATTCGGAAAAATTGTGATAAATTTGTTATAATTTACAAACAGAGAGAGAATTTGTATTTCAAATATATATAATATATATATTTATTTAAAGAATTATATATATAATATACTGTATATTATTAAACATTTTGACTGGTGATAGAGTTGGAGGCATCCATACCGCCGTTATTAAACAGGCTGTCCTTCTCCTGGGAGGGCATACACTGGGACCGGGAGGTCATGGTGATGGCGGTGGACAGGTCCATGTCATTGTGGTGGTCGACGTTGCTCTCGTGGAGCGCAAAGTTGCTGAAGCCCTGGGTGTCGCCGTTGTCGTCATTCTTGGTCCGGCGGGCCGTCGTCTTAGTGGACCCGCGGGTCGACTTCGGGAAGACTGAGTTCTCGACGTTCAGCTGAGCGTTCACTTCCTTCACCGACACGCAAGTGAAGGCCCGACTGAAAGACTTCTTGAAGTTCTCCGACAGAAAAGCTGTGGAAAAATGTGAAGAAAATTATTCAACGATTCGCCACTCATTAGCCCGTTGTGTGTGTGATAAGTGTTAATATAATTAGATGTGACTATAAATTGGTTTTATTTGATTTATTGGATTAATTGATTGAAACATTTGCGAGACATATACACACAAACACATACACAACCAATACGTACCGTAAAGTATGGGATTCACAGCTATTTGTTGGTTAGAGAAAACGAAATGAATGGAAAAAATAATTAGTTTTAGGATTTTGTGTGTTTTAATTATTTATTCGTTAAAATATATTAGACCTGAATTGGCGTACGAGAGACAACCGGCCAATAGTATGAATGTTAAACTCGCCTCCGAGTGCCTGAAACATACAAAAACAATACTCAATT
This sequence comes from Oppiella nova, assembly GCA_905397405.1. Lineage (NCBI taxonomy): Eukaryota > Metazoa > Arthropoda > Arachnida > Sarcoptiformes > Oppiidae > Oppiella > Oppiella nova. The sequence continues at coordinate 15,671 of CAJPVJ010000992.1, forward strand.
CACATCTCTATATCCATTCATTTTGATTATAAATACAAAACAATATAAATTTATTTATAAAAACTTGACGTCAAATAAAGGTTTTAGTCGACAATTGCGATGCTTTTTGTTTTGATTGCGATAAATGTTTAAATTATCGCTAAGAATAATACTGTTTACCACACGTTCCGATCGCATAACCATTCAGAATATTCTGTACACACATTGAGTATTGAGTATTGTGTGCGAGAATAAGTGTGGTAACAGTAATTGATATTAAAATATTCATTGATAGTCTACCCTTTACTACACATATCGATAGGCAAACCCAAACATCAATTAAACTAACAAATGGACTCAAAGTCTTATGAGACGTCTCGTGTATACTCCGTATTAATAGAGATGAGACAAACCGATGAGTGGGCGCCGGGGGCAGGAAAGTGATGTACACCTGTCCGATCCAATAAGGCAACCAACACATGACGTACACCGATATGACAGTGAGCACGAGGTACGTGACCTTCCGGTGCGAGCGTTTCTTCTCTTTGGACCTATTCTTAGGGCCGACTCGTCTGAGTTTGCAGATCACGAGGAAGTAGAAGAGAAGGATGAGTACGAAAGGTATGAAAAATCCGAGAGTAAACGTGTATAACGTGAACGCCTTCTCCCCATTCATGAGATCGCTTTCCGGCCAAAATATATTACACGATATAGTGGTCGGCAGCTCCAGCGTATTGGCGTACATGAAGATCGGCACCATTAGCAGGGCTGACACCTATTCACGAAAGTCATACATTCATTAATAGTCATATTTCCAAGTAGTCATTAAATGTATATAGATTGTTTTTGGTGTTTCGCAAATGAAATAATTGTTTTCGTAATTTATAATATAATTTATTTATTTAGGCGATAAAAGTGAAAGTTTGTGTTTTTGTGTGTAATTGAAGTCAAATATAGATATGTTTGTCAGTACTGTAATGCTTCGGATGTTTTAATAAACCAATTGGGAGTTAGAGTCGTCGTATGGATCCGTATTTCTGAGTAAACATTACTTTTACTTTTAGATAAGGCTTTGAGTGAAGCAAAAGGTTTTTTGGTTTGAGTTTTCTCTCTCTCTCTCTCTCTCTCTCTCTCTCTCTTTCTTTCTCATCTACTTGAAGCGTTCAAATAAAATATTTTTTAATATAAATATTTAAAACTAATTTTTTATTCGTAAATAATGTGTTATTAAATTTTTTTTGAAACCTATATATTGAGTGATTTGACTCACAGATAGATTAAATATAGATACAGAGTATGGTATGAATGTATTAGCAGTGGATCTACTCCATGTACATGTAAATATATAGATTTGGACAATTTTTTTGTTCAACATTTATTATTTATTTCTAATTCAATGATTAGATCTGTGACCAAATTAATGGATTAATTTTGTCCATCAGTCAAGCCGTGTGTCACGAGTTGTATGGAAATAGAAAATCATTGATCGAGAAGTCCATCACTCTATTCATAAGTAGCCATAAGTCTAGACACTTCTCTCATACACTCATATATTTTCATATTTAGTAATAAAAGTAGAGAAATGACAAATAGCTTCTGGTGTTGGATTGGATGATCATAATCTCAAACAAAATATTGTGTCGAATGAAAAATGGCTTAAAATTTGATAAAATTGGTGATAATTTCTCGTTAATATGACCGTAAATTATCTGTTAAGAAATTATGTAATTTAATATCGTTGTCATCATTCACGTCTAAATTGTGTTTAATTAATCAATAATTGATTGCTTTTATGATTCACTAAATTTATATACAGTATATAATTATGTTTGCTTTATAACAGGATTTCTATATTTAAATTAATTGAAAATATTTTAAATAATAAATCAATTTTTCGCATAAATTATATCTCATATTGTGCTGGATATACTGTACATAATAACCATATTTTTCAAGTAAGTGTGTGTGTGTGTAACACAAATATAGTTCTGTTGTAAACGTAATATAAATATTTTCATAATCTTCTTATTATTTTTGAAAAAACATGTATAAAACTATTTCAATCAAATATATGCAAAGCTCGGAATCATTTTAATGCTGTTTCTGCCGTAAACAATATGTGTTTTCAATCAAGTTCTTTAAAAACAGTGATTCATTTCAAGAATATTCTCGATTTTGTTTTTAAAAGTAAAATAATACTCAGAAAACAGTGAATTTTCAACCCATGAGTACTCCTTAAGAATCGTGTGTTTTCATGGGTTTTGAATTTTAATCTTTGGAAACTCACTCATTGAATACATATTTCAACGTTACATAAATATTTCAACCAAAAAATCCTTGATTCCGTTGGAAAAAGTCATGTTTGCTTAAAAATGTCTCTCACTATTCATGTTATAAACTCGATTCTGTAAACAATATTTTGGAAATTTAAAACTTGGTTTTGAAACTCAAAATTTTATATACAATTTGTTACGAATCCCATACTTTAGGGCCTAATTAAAGATAATCATTAAATGAATGCCGAAAACTCGTATTTGGATAATACAACAGAAATAGACTCACAATAAGCTTAAATGCAAGTCTAAATAATCAATGATATATTTTAGGCTTAAAGAATGCCTACTGAACTGTTATTTATAAATATTGATTCAATATCTAAACCTTTTCTAAATATATCAATGTCAATCATTAGATCTCTTTATTATTTTTACTAAATTTAAAGTTGCAGAAAGTGGTTTCGAGTAAAATATATTAATATAACATTATATTAGTTTATATTGAAAATGTGTATAATTTTATTTACTTTTAAAATACAAATAAGACGTTCAATATTTTTTAAACAATTTATGATTGAAAATAAATCCTCACCTTTTAAAGATTGTGAATATTGTATATAATATTTAGAGGATTTAAAATGTTTTAAAGTACAGTATAACTCGTTGATGGATATTTAAATAAGAATTTCATGAGTGAGTTATTTGCGATACTATTAGAGGTAATCTATACTCCAAATAGCTTTATACGAAATCTTTTCACTTTTAAAATAACTCCTAAAATACCTTTATATAGATATTCGACATTTTAATTATACACTATATTTGTTCAATTCATACGCCATATAATAAACGATAAAATCAATATTTAATTTTGAAATTTGGTTTCTTATTTAGGACTTATATTTCATTAAAGAGAGAGAAAAATAC
>CAJPVJ010000993.1:0-18851 GCA_905397405.1 Oppiella nova
CGTTTGCGACGACTGGCCGCCCGTCCCCTCAAAACGGCTCGCAATGGCATCCCTTCTACACAATTGACGCCAATATTATTGCCCCGTATTATGAGTTCAGTAGTCATCCCAAAGTCAACACCAATTTTGGGCTTAATTTAAAACACAGTGAATGCGATATACTTTGGAAACAAGTATTTGATTAAATTGTCATCAAATTTATTTTAAAACAATAAAAATATTACATGTTTAATATGTGAATTTTGTGCTCCACTAATAAATATTAAAATTATTTCATCAAAAGTTTATCTTATTTTGTTGAATAAATTACAGTTGTTTTTTGAATTTATATTTAATTTAACAAACTTTTATAAAAATAAAGAATTAAATTATCAACAAAATTTTTTACTATATTTAATTATAGCTTATTATTTAAAAAATACTTATTGCAATTACCGGTACAATTAAAATAAATAAAACATATTTTCTATTAATTTTTATAAATAATTAGCTAAGATTACAGTAAATTCTATTTTAACGATATTACCTAGGTTCTAATGAATAAAATAAGCATTAGTTTGCAAGTTTTTAACTAACTGTAATTTACAATTTAAATAAAATTCAAGTTATGCAGTCATTAAAGTTTAAACCGGTACCTACTTTGCACCCCGAAAGTGAGAGAGCTTATAATATTTATGAATTATTGAACATGCTTATAAAGTAATAATTACAAAATAGATGAACAATAATTAATTAAAATTATTACCGTAATTATTTGTGCAATGATAAAATATTTTATCTATCTACTGATAATCTATTTGTATATTACATAATATGTATCATATTATGATCTGTTGAATATATTAAAATTGTAGACAAGCTGGTTTATAACATTAACTATCTATTAAAACTTATAAAAACATTTATTTAAATTAAAAGAAATGATGTTTATAAAATTTCCATTTACTGTATAATACACTTATGATGAATTTATGTTGATCAAAATTTATGATTAATTCACCAAGAAGAATTGTTTCCATAATATATATCATTATTTGTTTTTTAAGTTTTAATTGATAAAAATGAACAATATATTTTTTTTATAAAACTACTGTAATCTAAAATTTAAACACGAGTCTCCATATATTATATTAAGGCTTTATAACCCTGTTTCACGCCGTATAGTGCGCGCACTATCTGAGAAAATTATATAATTTTCAGAAAAAAAGTATTTATAATAATTTTAAATTTAGTTTTAAAAATTAAGCTAGTATAATCATTCATGCATCGATCATCATACATGCAAAATTAACAATTATCACTAATTTAACTAATTTTGTACAAATTTTAGTGAAAATAACAATTAACAGTAGTTCAATTTCACATCTATTTACGTATTTTACTACTAATTTTATAAATATTATTTAAACAAAGTACTTTTCAGTTGACGCAGTTTGTCAACTTTCAAATATCTCAGATAATCATTTGATAATCAGAATATCTATCGTAAGTTAATTTATATTAATTTATACCTGTCTATAAATCTATGTTATAATATATGCGCACTATACGGTGGGGCGCACTATCTGAGGATAAAACATAAGTTTTTGTAAAAATTAAAAGCACACTATACGGTGGGGCGCACTATAGGGCGTGAAACAGGGTAATTCATTGTTTTATAGTATAAAAGTATGTATCGAAAATCGTTTGTTTGCATTTGACCAGTTTATAATGAATATGATAAAGATAGCATTGGGCACTAAATTGGTAGACTTGATTTTGAGTCGTGGACATTCATCCCAACCATTGCTAGCTATTTAAAACATTCATTTAAGTACATCACTTAAGAGTGTGTTTTCCATATTGTTTTTTGGGTTATTTATATCTATTGACAATAGACTATTGTTATATTTATGCGCGAATACTTCATTCAGACAATATATTTATTATTTTTTTAATTATTTTTATTTTATAAATCTTTCATAATATTATTAAAACATTTCTAATAGCTAATTTAATTATTTCATAACTTTATTATACAAATAAAATATGTTTTCTGAATTTGTATAACTAAAATACAATTGCTTTTCATATAATTAAATTTATTTATTTACGTTATTTTTAGAATTATTAAAAAGCCTTATAGCAAAAATTAAATTAAAAATACGTTATATTGTACACACCCTAATAATAATTTAATAATTAAATTAATAATACGTTATATTGTACACACCCTAATAATAATTTAATAATTAAATTAATAATACGTTATATTGTACACACCCTAATAATAATTTAATAATTCGTCCATTTTAATATTTAATTCAGCACTTAGTATTTTACAATAAATGTTATATATCTGGAAACTAGTTTAATAGATGTATTTAGCAAATTAATTCATACAAGTGGCTAACTTAGGGACACCAATTAACGCTAACTTTCAATTAAATGGGGTCATATAAAATATACTAACTTATTAATATTAATTAAACAAGATCACAATAATATTATAAAATGGATGCAATGATACCCAGCATGGCTAACATGAAATGCGATTTTGAAATTGGTTACCAAACGGATTCATATATTTTTGATTTTGATTTCATACCCAAAGGCAATTTCACAACTACATGGGGTCATATGGTAAGCATTTTTGTTGTATATATGAGGTTTTAACTATTTGTTGATTGACCTAGACAACAAACACGGATATGAAAATCTTGTGTTCATGGCAATATTTTGTGCTCAAAGAGTTGGTTCGACGCACACAATACGGGTATTTGTGGTGAATTTCTATGAAATAAGTAATCAATTAATTGTATTTAACCAGGGTCATTCCCGTCGAGATAAACCCCAAGCGCTATGTGCAATTGCCTGGATATAATTATACAACGGATCCATTTCTGGCTTATGTCCATACAAAAGTAAAATAAAGTTTTATTGATAAGTTAATAATAAGTTACCATTAATAACTATCAAATATTATGGTATACTGTATGATAATTGTATAAATGAATAAATAAACAATAAATAAAATGATATTAAAATAACAGAAAACTCATTTTACTAGGAAGTGGATATAGCTTTGGATTATTCACAACTTAACGAGATGCTAATTACATTTGCAGATATAGTTGTATCGTATAATTCACCTGGTATATCCATATTAGGGGGCATATATGTGAACACAGACTCCAGTTCATTTTTTGGCATTTTGAACATTTTTGACCGATATGTCAGTAATATTGGAAACTTTTATTTAATAAACTAAATAACACATAACCAATAAATTAAGTTTAACTTATTGTATTTATTTATTATATCGTATAGTTTTGGTCACTTTTAATATTTAGTACTTTGGTATGTGTAAGAGTACTATCATTGGAAGCTATGAATATCAAGTATGGTCACAAATTTTGTAAAATTTTAAAATAACAAAATTTATATTTTAACAGTAAAACAAGAGTTAATTATTATGATAACTTGGTAATATTAGAGCAAATGTGGATAACATTGAACGCAATTCTAATGCAAAGTATCTCATATAATTATTAATTAAAAATTAGATTAAATTGAAAATTATTTAATTTTTAGGTATAATTATCAGTCATTCAACGCACAGTTATTTGTTAATTATTGGCGTTTTATTTGTGGCAAAGTTTTTCGTATTAAATTTCATTAATCAGGAGATCCTATCGATTACTATTCAAAACCCGTATAAAGTGATCGATTCGTTGCAGGAATTGGAGGAAAGACCACATTTACAGCCAAAGCTTATTATGTCGTCGTCTGAATTGCAACAAATTATAGTATAAAATAAAAGTGCATTTATTTGTCGGTATTTTAAACATTTAATATAATTTATAGCAAATGGCGACACCAATTGAGTCCAGAATTATAAATAAGGCTCTGATTACTACAAATGAAAACTACATTGATAAGACATACAGTGAAATACCCACATTTTATAATAACTTGATATCTCTTATCCGGGATAAGCGGACACATGTGTTAATTACATCCGATTACAATATGCAGCTATTTATAAGGCAAACTGATTCTCATAGGCTGTCCACACATATATCGAGACACAAGTACTTTGATAGGCCTTACGGCAGGATTGTTCACAAGAATATTGCTAAAACACGACTGGCCATTGAGTACAAGAAAATGTGAGTTTATATCATCTTTATTAATAATGCGTTATTTCAACCTTGGTGTATTTACAGATTTTCATTGGCAATGGAGTGTGGGCTGTGGTGGAAATGGATGGACGCTTGGGTTAAGTTTGTGTACAGTGTTTATGTGGATAAGGGCTATAAGTTCACGAAAATACAGGCCATTGATTACATGGATATGGATGCTATGAATATAGCATTTGGTCCCTATATTCTTGGTATTACTTTTTCTATTGGAGTAATATTGGTAGAGTTTTTAAGATACCTCTAAACTTCAATGTTTAAATCCTATTAATTATAATTTTATTTTTAGTTTGTTTATTAATTATTGCATTTATTTTTATCATGTACAAAGAATTTATTATTATGCTTCAGGTATTTCTATTGATCCTAAATTTAATTTTATTTGAAAATTATAGTCATTTAAAAATATAAAATCGTTTGAACACTTATAAATATTATATAGTTTAATTATTAAAAATAAAGACATAACTACCACATAGTTGTCCTTGCATAAATATTGCGATTTTCCAACTTATTATAAAGTTTTATTTGTAGTTTAATTAACTTAGTTAAATTAAAATTTAGTTTCCCCTCTATAAAATGCATCCCTTTCCCCCTAAATTATTTTAAATTTTTGAATGATAGAGAATTAAAATTCTCTACATTTTGCATACCATAATTTTGTTGGACACATTACTTAATTTTCTATAATTAAATAAAGATGTGATTTGTTGGGATACCAGACTCCCTGTGGCAAAACTATTGTGTATAGCAAGAATTCATTGAAACCATATATCCGTAGAATTTTACACTCTTTCCGATGGTAGTCTCTAAATCACTCCACGATTTATAGTTTTTGTGCACAATAGTTAAAAGCTACCAGCCCCTTACAAATAGGTGTCTGTCCATTGGAGTACATGAAGACAATGGAGTTATGAGAAAAGTATATTTTCAAATTATGTTTAATCAATGTAGTTTTCAAAATAACAATTTTGGCTGTACTTAGTTTCCAAATCAATATCTCAAGTATTGATTACTGTATTGTTATTTATTGTTAATAAATCATTTGATCTATATTTTCAATCAATGAAATTATAATTACATCAAATTAAATAAATTTATTTACTACTCTAAATGTTCATAACAAATTTTAAATATGTTTATCAAGTAATTAATTTTTTGTATGGATTAATCAATAAAATTTATATTTCTAAAATATTCTAAAATAATGAAGGATATCCCTTTTGCATTTTGGTATAATTATTAAATTAACGTTAAATTATACTGTTGTTTACAAAATATATTTATGAATAATGAATATTATTATCACAATTAATTAATATGTACTTTCATATTATAATATATGTTCTCATGTTTTTAGTAGTTTTTCATAAAATATTGTGTTTCAGAATTCAGTAAAACTATTGACATATTTTCCAGCAATAAATCTATATGAACTTTTCAAGATTTTTTGAATTTTATTTTTAAAAATTTAATTTTTTGCTTCAAACATGAATGTCAAGCGCTGTTTCCCGAAAATTAAAAAACTTTGTATACAAAAAAATTCATTTATTATATTGTCGTATGTGTTATGCATTAGTGGATGTTTGTATCAAACATACGAAATAGGAGCAATATACTTTTCATACGAAACAACTACGAATATTAAATATTTATCAAGCGATCACAAACTATCTCAAACCACATTTACTATGTGCCTGTGTAAATATTATTTTATTAAACAGGAAATAATAGATAAAATACACAAAGTGACAAGAAAGGACGATCATTACTGGGACGTATTTAATCGCTTATCAATTGGCGAACAATTGGACTGGCTACACTCACCAGATTATATGCTTGAGATTTATGTATTTATCAAAAATATCGGGTGGAAACGTTTATCAAGCAAACATTTCAAGCAACATTCTATTAATGAATACGATTATTGTTTCACACTTGATTTAGATAACATACATTTTACTATGTCAAACAAATCTGACATATTTAATGAAGTTCAAATAAATCTCGGTTACCACAGAAATACTACGGATAGACTATTACTATACATGCACTCACCCGCGCATCGTATTGAAAGTCCTACTGCGAGATATGGCTATAGCGATGTTGTTATGCTTAAGCACAATGAACCTTCACAATTCGATCTACAATACATTCAGACCATGGTCAATTATAATTTGCCTGATAATTTACGCGCGTGCGTCGACGGTCGTGATAAGTACCAAAGTCTGCACGTATGTGTCAAGACCATGTACTTTTTAGGAAACAATTCGTTTGTACCAGGGAACTATTTAATATATCGGGACGATCATGCCTTTCGAAACGCTAATTTATATTATTGGTATTTCGATAAAAACGTGAATTTTGATTATTATTATGCGTGCGAAACTCAGCACCAAAATCAAATCGATTGTACAAATCATTATTACACACATAGACTTAGTAGTGATTCATATTCAGCTCCAAGTATCCGGGTAAAAATTGAAATCCCGAATGAGCCGATTGTTACGAACGAAATATCACTGAAAATGTCTTTCGAGGAGTACTTGAGTCTAACGGCGAGTATTATAAGCCTATGGTTTGGCTTCTCTATCATTGCGTTTACCCAATTCGCGAAAGATATGATTAATTCGAGTAAATTAAGGATCATGATCAATAACCTAACTAACCAATATACTTTTAATTGTAATATTTATGCCACGCTAAAATATAAATTAAGCCTTTGAAGAAATAAAATTGAACATTGCAAACATTTTAAGGTAACCACTAATATCAAACTACTGATCATGGTCTTATAACAAATTTTCTTATATCTCATTTAGGAATCGACTTAATTAAATTATTTTTCGATATTATATTTAATAATGCTTGTAAATGTCTACTGTCAATTTGTTGATGCACATATAAAATGAATACTATGTTGATATATTTTTGTTATCTCAATTATCATATGGGCGCAATGATGTTAATTTTATTATTTAAATTATTGATCAATAAATGTTATTAACTATATTACGTCAAATGTCACTTTCATTATCAAATTGCAATAACAGTAGCAATGACATTTATGAAAATTTATAATATCCATTAAAGTCTGTTTATTTTGAATATGCGTTCATTATTAATATATACGTAATACTCATTTGAAAACTGGTTCACAAGTTTGCAAATATAAATCGTGTGCTGAAAAATAAATAATTAAAAATATAATTACTAACTTAATATTAAAATATATTTTAATATCAAATGATTAGTACACAATTATATTTGTTGTTTCAATTCATGAAATGGTTGTAATTATATTTTAATTTTTATTTAACTATACTTTAATTATCTGTTTTTGTAATATTATTTAGTCTTATTAAGTGGATATGTTATATGCTTTCCTAAATAAACATAAATTTTTAAAATAATTTTTATAATCAGTTTTAATAATAAAAAGTGTGTTAAATAAAAATTACTATGAATAAAATGTTAAATGTTGTTTATTTAATGAAAACCTAAAATCACCTAGTTAACTCTATTAATACTGTATTTAAATGACAATATAATCCAGTTGATTTAGAGTCTTTATGCTTTATGACAGAATTTATTTCATAATTAATTTTTAATTAATAATAATTATATAATAATTTTACGATCTTTAGATAGCTATTAATATAAAGGCGAGTATTATTAACTTATGATACAAATGTAACAATGATTATATTTCATTAATGATACACGTATTTATGTTTTCATCAATACATAATATTGTTTAATTTTAAAAATTATTAAAACATGATTAATTATTGTAATACCCGGCTGATAATAAGACTAATTATAGTCATTGCATTCATAAGAAGGTTATAAAATTCATTGTTGTCTATAAATAAATTAAATAAAGAATAGAAATAAACTATAAAATGTTTAATTAATTAAATTAATAATGTAGTTTGGTCATAGATCAAATTGTTTCCGATGCAGTAAAAAATAATAAGAAAGATGAAAGTTAAAATTAATTGTAAAAATTGTATATTAATTGAATATTTTTGCAATGAATTATAGGAATTTCATAAATAACCCGGTATGTTTACTCATAAGTTATGTTATTGTTAAATTCAAAATGTGTTTTAATAATTATAGTTGGCTGTTACTAAATATGGTAATAACATTCATTGCTGCCTATAAATAAATTACATCAAGTAACAAAATTATCTATAAAATCTTCTTAATACGTTTGGTAGATTTCGAAATTCCAATAGAACCTGGTTGCTTTTATATTTTTATTAATGAGCAAACAAATAAGTATAATTCGAATAAATTATAGAGTGACATGTTTCTATAAATATTTAAGCAGGGTTAAATGTAGTATAATTAAAATTGGAATGCAAATAAGATTTATTTAAAATAATTCATCAACTGTAGATTACATTAATGCAAAAATAGACCATGTGCATAATTGATATACATAATAAACTTGATACATATATTATAATGCAAATAGTGTGGGAAAGGCATCATTATTTCAAACACCGTCGCACCTCCAATGGGACTGAACCCATGTGGTGTTTGCCGGGCAGTGCATCAAATAGGTTATCCATCCCTGAGGTCCCTTTACACACTGGTAGTACTCATGGGGGTCAGTCTCGTGAGGCATATTCCCCATCCAGCAATAGAAATCGGTAGCAGTGGACTCACCTGTGATATTAATTTTTGTAGCAGTAAATTAGAAAATGGTTCCAGGTTAAATTTACAAATGATTAAACTGTTAAACAAAACTAGCCTTTCAACCTTGCTTTCATATGACTTTCATAGTATTTTACCAGTAAAGATCAGTTATATTAAAGCAAGGTTGAAATGTGGTTTTGCTTTAGTGCATATCATATATGAGCATAATTAAAAATAAATATTTTAAACATAAATACATTGTTTGTTAGATTCACTCCAAAATGTCTTATTCGGACACTGTTTCAAAAGCAAATGCCATCCCTGGCCAGCGATAGCCTCGCACTGGAAATATGCGGTTGGGTCGGTCGGGTGAGCGATATACCCGTCCACTGGGCACACGGTATCCCACATCTGGCCTGTTGTTAATATAGACATGTTTAGATAATGACGTATGCTCAAATAAATGACAATTTAATGAAAAATACACACATTTTTGGTGTTTCTGACTCCAAATGGCTTTCTTGGGACAATGGCGCAAATAGATATCGGGGGTAGTACACTCGTAGTACTCCGTGGGATCGGCATCGTATGGGGCGTAACTCCAGCGCCTGCACCAGTCGTCAAACGGGGATTTATCGGCTAATTTTTAATTATAATAAATATTAGTATTATTGTATAACAAAGCTTGAGTAGTATAATAAATACTAATTATTTTTTATTTTTTCCACACTAAGTTCATTTAATTACAATATATTTGTAACATTATGTTAATGTTAAAATTCATTGAATTATATGTTAATGAAAATAGTTTACAATTTAACACTTATGTATGTATGCGTACATACCCTGACAAACGGCCACCAATAGGGACACAAATAGCAATAGTTTGGACATCATTTTGATTATAATACCCAAAGTGTGTACAAATGAACTGTGATTTCAATGAACGAATTCAGTGTTTATATACCTTTTGAATGGGATGTTCAATTTTATTTATCTCATGTATGGCTAAGATGATTTTTATTAATATTCCCGGATGAATCAAATCTCCCGGACTCCGTGACATAGGTAATTGATGTTATTAGTGGTGGAATTGTAGATTTACTTCAAATATTTATCTTATGTATGGTTAAGATCCTTATTATTAATATTCCGGATAAATCAAATCTCCCGGTATCTAATGGTATTTAATGAGCAATGAGGACCTCATTATGAGGTAATTATAATTAATCAATTCTCAAATCATTATATACTCAATGTACTTTATTAAAACTAGCGTAATGCAAGTAGTGCAACTTTTCATAGCATACAATCAAACATACAGTTATATGATGACGTAGTATTGAATGGCAATGTTGTCACGGATTGAAGTTTGTATTTATGTTACAAATATATATTGAAATATTGATTTCATGAAAATTTGAATTAGGGACGGACACTATAAGGGACAGACACTATTTATGACCACTTCTGGAATGAGAAATGATTTTTGTGAAAGGTTTTAGTGAATTTTATTAGCTTACGAATGTTAAGATTACACTGATATTTAATTAACCCTAATAAATAATTAAAATAGTGTATATTTCAGCATAATGTAGTGATGAAAACAATAATATACGGTATTGTTAAAATTGCAACATTATTTTCATAATTAATTTTGACTATGAAAATAAGTATAAAAATTATTGGATACTTATAAAATTATATTTATTAAAACTAATTTCAAAATCAATACATTATCATGATTGTTATCTAAATATATAATTCATGAAAACTTTCAAAAGTATAATTTTTCATACAAGAAAATGAATATAAAAATTGAATCGTTATATTTCATAATACTCCTAATAAAATATTAAAACTTTAATTAATATATCAGTTGATAGAAAACCCTTTGAATTGTTGTATTTATTTGATGATGGTACAATTAATCGATATTTATATGTATTATATTGAGGATAATATTAAAATATCGATTGGATTTCGCCATGTTCAAAGAATTCCTGTAGTATCATCGACCTTGCTAAACAGTATCAAAAATCTAACATTATTGTCCGAATATGATCCAACACATTATAAACTATATAAGTTTGTCCAACAAGAACCTAACGTTATTAAAAGATTATCCATGATCATCGGTCTTGTATTCAAATTTGCTGCTGATGTGCTAACCAAAAATGACCTAGTTCTATATCGTAAAATGATGTTTGATTACAATACAGTACTTCTCAGCTGCTACTATTTATTAACCAACGGTGCCAAGGTACCATGTCCCATGCCAGATAATATAATCAGGTTTCATCCTACTGAAGTCGTGCATCTACATCAAATCTACCCGAATAGTACCGGGCACATTCGTAGCCAACTACGGCATTCATTGAATAATGACGTACGACTGGCCCGTTTGGTCATAAAATACCGGTCCACACCATTGAATATGCTACCCTTTGCTGTACTATCTTCTCAATCGTTAACCAAATTTTGGATCGAAACAAATAGCGAAACCAATTTGTACTATACGTCCCATTCGTTTAGGCGTCAAAAACGGCATTCCCGTGACTGTAAACACCAGTCGATGGACGACCTGTTTTACGAAAACAATTTCCATCGGATTTCTAACTCTGAGTGCTTTCTACGTAGATTCAACCATACATTTGGATGCATACCGGTGCTGGGTTACGTGGTGTATTTTAATGTAGATATATTTATGAATGGCAATCAGCGAGGTTATAAATTTTGTGATAATTATACAAAATATTATGTTAATCACACGTTACGTATACAGATATATAGGCAATTATGTAAGTACGTATCGGTGCAAACTAATCCGGTACGTGTGCGATCAGGGTTAAATTATACGAAAATCAATGTGATCCAGATGAAATATTTTGAACCACAAATCAGTGAACATTTGGCTATGGATTTCAATGAATTTATTTATAATTTCGGTGGTATCGTAGGCATGTGGATTGGATTGACCATGTTGTCTTTTAATATTATCGTGATACATATTTTAAATATAAGGGTAATAATAGAATATATTGCGTATATGTTTAAGAATATTTATTATAAATTATCTTTTTAATTAAAAACCTTTTAAAAATGCAAAATGTTTTGTTACAATTTGTCTAACTATCTACCTGTGCCTTATTATCAAATTTCAATAACATTTCTTAAAATAATGATAAGGCGGCGTGCACAAAGTACGTACGCAAAATTTTGGTAAAAAATTGACCCCCCCTCCCCCCTACACGCCCATCGTATATAGGAATTTAACATGGTGACATACGCTTTGGCATGACCCCCCTCCCCCTACCAGTGCGTATGTACTTTGTGCACGCCGCCTAAAACTAAAATCGGGATTATGATTAGATTTGCCTGTCAATCCTTGTTGGATAATTGCTGGCTAATCAATTCATTGGCTTCAATGTTTGCCTTTATATCGTCGATGATTACATATTTGCGTAGGGTCAATAGTCTTATGATAATAATCATGGATAATTTAAGGTTTAGCGCCAGAATAGTAAACATGTTTAGGAATTTTAAAATATTTTTTCAAATAATAGTTAAATGGACTCATGTGCTAGTAAAGCTTATTGTTTTTTGATATTACATTATTCATAATTACCATGGCAACTCAATGTTATTTATATAATTTAAAACTTTTAATTACAAATCAATTAATTGATAATCAATAGACTTACAACGAAAGTAATGATTATAATATGCATATAATACAAATAAAAGGAAAATAGTTTTATATCAATAATTTGATAATGTCAAAAGTTAATGATAATTGTTATATAAAATACGTTAATACGTACTGGGAATTAAAATATTTTTTGAATTAATAATATTGATTCCTATATTTTAATATATTTTTCAATATTTTATATTCATTTTATGATTAGTCATAAAATTCAATATATTAATGATTTAATATATCTTATTGGATATGTAGAAAAATATGACAAATTATTTAGACTTATTTAGAAGTAATCATACTGGTATATTATATTTTCATTTATATAATAGTGTATTACTTTAAAAATAATAACTATTATAAGCAAAATATTGATAAACTTTGATTATAAGTTTTAAACTATCTTGGAATATAAAAATTAATTATTAAAGTATTTATTTGAGTTTCAAAAATATCTCTAATACCATAATAGGTGTGAAATATTATGCAAATTCAAGGATATGAATAAAAAAGTGTTCAAAATATACATTACTAACAGCGCTATGAATGCTATGCATTCCGGTTGACCAATGGTATGCATCACTTAATATGCAATGCAGTGAAGTCCGTCACAATTGAATCAGTGTTTGCCATTGAAATGATTAGGCGATTTCCACAAAGTATGTACGCGCGCCTTGTAGGGGGGGGAGGGTTCATGGCAAGTCGTATATAAAGTTGATCGTCATTCAGGCAATACCATTGTGGCAAACATTCATAATATGCGTTAACTTTAACATACAGTATCACATTTATAAAAATTTTAATCAATACTTGGAATGCATTTAAGATTTATTTAATAATTATCAGTTATAGGAAAGTACATTAATTCATTAATAGACCATGTGCATAATTGATATACATAATAAACTTGATACATATATTATAATGCAAATAGTGTGGGAAAGGCATCATTATCTCAAACACCGTCGCACCTCCAATGGTTCTGAACCCACGTGGTGTTGGCCGGACAGTGCATCAAATAGGTTATCCATCCCTGAGGTCCCTTTACACACTGGTAGTACTCATGGGGGTCAGTCTCGTGAGGCATAAACCCCATCCAGCAATAGAAGTCGGCGGCAGTGGACACACCTGTCAAATGTATTTTGTAAACGTAAATTAGAGAATGGCTACAGGATAAAGTTACAAATTATCATGCTGTTAAACAAAACTAGCCTTTCTACCTTGCTTTCACATGACTGTAATAGTGTGTTACCAGTACTAATCAACCATATTAAAGCAAGGTAGAAATGTTGGTTTTGTTTTAGTGCACGTCATATATATAACATAATTTAAAAATTAATATTTTGAACATAAATACACTGTTTGTTAGATGAACTCCAAAATGTCTTATTCGGGCAATGCTTCAAAAGCAAATGCCATCCCTGGCCAGCGGTAGCCTCGCACTGGAAATAGGCGGTTGGGTCAGACGGATGAGCCACATACCCGTCCACAGGGCATACGATGTCCCACACCTGGCCTAATGTTAATATATACATATATAGATAATGACCCATGTTAAAATAAATGTTAACTTAATAAAAATACTCACATTCTCGTTGTATCTGACTCCAAATGGCATTCTGTGGACAATGGCGCTTATCAAGGTATGTACCATTTTCTGACGTATAATGGCACTCATAGTACTCCATGGGATCGGACTCACACGGGACGTAATGACAGCGCCGGCACCAGTCGTCAAACGGGGAAATATCGGCTAATTTTTAATTATAATAAATATTAGTATTATTGTGTAAAGAAAGGGCTTACAAAAGCTTGAGTAGGGTACTTGTGGATTAGGGATTCAATGTTGTAGGTTTATATAATAAGTTATCATTTATTGAATATAATATTATAATGAGATTACTTTACATAGAGAATAAATACTAATTATTTTTCCCATTAAGTTGACTTAATTAAAAATATGTTTATGTTATAATTCATTGAATTATATTTAAGTGAACATAGTTTATAATATAGCGCTTATGTATGCGTACATACCCTGACAAACGGCCACCAATAGGGCCACAAATATCAATAGTTTGGACATCTTTTGGTTATTATACCCAAAGTGTGTACAAATGAACTGTGATTTCAATGAACGAATTCAGTGTTTATATACCTATTGAATGGGATGTTATAAATGAATGTATTTTAGGTAATCCTCGTGAAATTTTATTTATCTGATGCATGGCTAAGATGATGATTATTAATATTCCCGGATAAATAAAATCTCACGGACCCCAGTGACATAGGTAATTATAATTTATCAATTATTAAATTATGATATCCACTTATAAAATGACTGCCAACATTTCAATTATTAGATAGCATGTAATCAAACTTACAATATATCACGATCAAGTTTTGAATGGCAATGTTGCCAAGGATTGAATTTTGTATTTATGTTACACATACTCATTGAAATAATAATTTTCTCAAGTGTATTCAACTATTTGTTGAATACTTGTTGGAAACTTATAGACTTTTTTTGAAAAAAATATTGTCGATTAAATTATTAATTTATAATTTTTAATATACTTTATAATTATAATTAGTCTGTTAACATTATTAGTATTTCGGAATTTAAGTACTGTTTAATTCAGTGTTAACCAACTCATTTATACAATCCGTAAGTGGGAAATTTATACACATAACTAAATATGGAAACCTTTGTTGTGTAAAATAGTTAATATAATTTGGGAATTTTTGATTGGATATGAAAGTCCATTCATTGCTGAGCCCTAAGATGAAATTTATACTGTCCTGTAATTTATATCAATTATATAAAGTATTTTACGCAGAATATGATGGTAATATTAAAATTAATATATTTTATATTAAAAAATTTCCGATAAAAGTGGTCTCAGCGACCGAACCCGAGGCCACAGGACAATATAAATTACATCTTGGACTTTCATATCCAATCAAAAATTCCCAAATTATATTAACTATTTTACACAAAAAAGGTTTCCATATTTAGTTATGTATACAAATTTCCCACTTACGGATTGTATAAATGGGTTGGTTAACACTGGTTTAATTCAATCACATTTTTAAAATTATTTTTAAAACAACTAAATGTTCCATATAATTTTTTAAATATGTAAAACATTATTATATTGTGGTTAATTATGCAGTTTTTTTAGAAATAGTTAAATTCGATTATATTTAAACACATATTTTTGAGATATTAACAATTCCTCATGTAGATAAAACGCATCTACCTAATTATAATTGTAAGCCATCATAATTAGTACCAATTGAATTACGATCCCGGGCCTTAATTGTGACCTCTACCTTATCGGACTGTAATTAGTAAAATCCCTGTCACCAGTTAAACGACGTTGCTACAATCACCCATCTATTTCATTTGCATATTAATACCTATGATTTAATCAATAGAATAACGGGTTTTCTCAATATTTAAACACAATATATTACTATCAAGTACATTGTATTACTAATATCTATAATAAATAGTTCAATTCGTAGTTTGAATATAGAGAACATTAATTCATATGAATTGATGGATGCAATAACGGATGTATACCGACGTCAACCTTATTATTATAGAAAAATGTCGAGAATGCCATCCAAAACGGGTTGATAGCCTCCTGGTGGTTGTAGTCGTTTAAGTAAGTCATACAAAAACTTCCGTCCCGTCGATGCCGTACATATACCGGCGCTATGAGCGAGCAATCTGTCATAGGGTAGGCGCTGCCCCGGGAACTGCACCAAAAGTTAATGGATCGCCAAAACTCATAATTGGATTGATTTCGAGATTCGCGTGAATAGTATTTATTGAAACAGAAAGTGATGGACGAGTTGTACACAAAGTACGCGGAGTTTGGGTCGTATTGCAAGTCGTTATTCACGTCGTACTCTAAGTAATGGACAGTTTGTTCAATAACTTGATAGACAAATGCAATGACTATAATTAGTCGTATGAACAACCTGGTATTACAATAATTAAACATGTTTAAATAATTGCATTCATTAATATAACCTGGTTAATACAAAATATATTAATGCTTTATTTGATTTCAACTTTTTGTATTTGCTAAATTTAATTATAAAATTTTAATTTAATTATTTAGTATTGTTTGAAATTTCTTTATATATTAATTAAAGTTTTAATATTTTATTAGAAGTATTATGAAATATAACGATTCAATTTTTATATTCATTTTCTTGTATGAAAAATTATACTTTTGAAAGTTTTAATGAATTATATATTTAGATAACAATCATGATAATGTATTGATTTTGAAATTAGTTTTAATAAATATAATTTTATAAGTATCCAATAATTTTTATACTTGTTTTCATAGTCAAAATTAATTATGAAAATAATGTTGCAATTTGAACAATACCGTATATTATTGTTTTCATCACTACACTATGCTGAAATATACACTATTTTAATTATTTATTAGGGTTAATTAAATATCAGTGTAATCGTAACATTCGTAAGCTAATAAAATTCACTAAAACCTTTCACAAAAATCATTTCTCATTCCAGAAGTGGTCATAAATAGTGTGTCCCTTATAGTGTCTGTCCCTTATTCAAAGTTTCATGAAATCAATATTTCAATATATATTTGTAACATAAATACAAACTTCAATCCTTGACAACATTACCATTCAATACTACGTCATGATATAACTGTATGTTTGATTGTATGCTATCAAAAGTTGCACTACTTGCATTACGCTAGTTTTAATAAATTACATTGAGTATATAATGATTTGAGAATTGATTAATTATAATTAGCTCATAATGAGGTCCTCATAGCTCTTTAGATACCAGGAGATTTGATTTATCCGGAATATTAATAATAAGGATCTTAACCATACATAAGATAAATATTTGAAGTAAATCTACAATTCCACCATTAATAACATCAATTACCTATATCACTGGAGTCCGGGAGATTTGATTCATCCGGGAATATTAATAAAAATCATCTTAGCCATACATCAGATAAATAAAATTGAACATCCCATTCAATAGGTATATAAACTCTGAATTCGTTCATTGAAATCACAGTTCATTTGTACACACTTTGGGTATTATAATGAAAATGATGTCCAAACTATTGCTATTTGTGTCCCTATTGGTGGCCGTTTGTCAGGGTATGTACGCATACATACATAAGTGTTAAATTGTAAACTATTTTCATTAACATATAATTCAATGAATTTGAACATAAACATACTGTTACAAATATATTGTAATTAAATGAACTTAGTGTGGAAAAATAAAAAATAATTAGTATTTATTATACTACTCAAGCTTTGCTGTACAATAATACTAATATTTATTATAATTAAAAATTAGCCGATAATTCCCCGTTTGACGACTGGTGCTCGCGCTGGAGTTACGCCCCATACGATGCCGATCCCACGGAGTACTACGAGTGTGACTGGGAACCAGACCAGCGTACATACCAGGTTCATTTGCGCCATTGTCCCGAGAAAGCCATTTGGAGTCAGAAACACCGAAAATGTGTGTATTTTTCATTAAATTGTCATTTACTTGAGCATACGTAATTATCTAAATATGTCTATATTAACAACAGGCCAGATGTGGGATACCGTGTGCCCGGTGGACGGGTATATCGCTCACCCGACCGACCCAACCGCATATTTCCAGTGCGATACTATCGCTGGCCAGGGATGGCATTTGCTTTTGAAACAGTGTCCGAATAAGACATTTTGGAGTGAATCTAACAAACAATGTATTTATGTTTAAAATATTTATTTTTAATTATGCTCATATATGATATGCACTAAAGCAAAACCAACATTTCAACCTTGCTTTAATATAACTGATCTTTACTGGTAAAATACTATGAAAGTCATATGAAAGCAAGGTTGAAAGGCTAGTTTTGTTTAACAGTTTTAATCATTTGTAAATTTAACCTGGAACCATTTTCTAATTTACTGCTACAAAAATTAATATCACAGGTGAGTCCACTGCCACCGATTTCTATTGCTGGGTGGGGTATATGCCTCACGAGACTGACCCCCATGAGTACTACCAGTGTCAACAGGGACATCCAGGATGGATCACCACTTTGATGCACTGTCCGGCACAGACCACATGGGTTCAGTCCCATTGGAGGTGCGACGGTGTTTGAGATAATGGTGCCTTTCCCACACTATTTGCATTATAATATATGTATCAAGTTTATTATGTATATCAATTATGCACATGGTCTATTTTTGCATTAATGTAGCCTACAGTTGATGAATTATTTTAAATAAATCTTATT
>CAJPVJ010000994.1:0-18833 GCA_905397405.1 Oppiella nova
AATATCATAGAATCTTATACTATATCTCAAAATTCGAGTCTATTATAGTGAGAGCCCACTCAACACATACACATACATAGTCAAGAATATTCTGTTCTCTCTCTCTCTCTCTCTCTCTCTCTCTCTCGCATTTAATTCACACACGAATTCAATGCGAATTCTTTGCAAGCATTTGATATAAACTCGATATAAGTTTTGTGTTATAACACCAGTGGTGACCAGTAGTGGCAATAATTGGCATAAATAAAGATTTATCAACAAGGATTCTCTCACATTTAAGAATTGTATTATATTATTTTTTATAAAATTATTAAATGACCTTATTAATTATGTTCAATTATAAAATCTTAAGACTTATAAATTATTAGTTAATAATTTAGCTAGTTAGTACTGTTAATCTAGAATTACTGCTACAGTGTAATCATAATAAGGTGCCTTGTATGAATTTCAGTGTTAACAACTGAGATGTACTGTATGTCTGTCCACCTCTGGTTTGGCAAAAATATATATAAGATATATATTTTCGATTATATAGTCGTTCGCATCGCTGACTACTTGTCATCCGAGAAATGCCATGTTTTTGGAGTTATTTTTCGCTGAACTTTTAGTTTTTGTTTTAACGCTATGTTTATATTAGTGTTCATAAGATATCAAACTATATATTTTATTTATTCCTTACAGTGGACTCCCCCTTAAAGTCCACAATTCATTAAAATCATAATCAAATTATATTTATCGCTACAATAAAAATTATAATTAGCCAAATATTTATATTATACTGTAGAATATTCCTGAATATTTAGCAGTGTATTATTTTTATATGGGTAGAATTGTGATTTGATTTATATATCAGAATTTGTCTGTATTTATAAAATTTCACGGATAGTCAAGAGTGGAAAGGGAGGATAGTGAGCACATCAGGATTGACTGACTTGTTATTTTGTGACTCAAAAATACACAAAAAAAACAACATCTGTTACCATCACTTCACTGTAAGTATTGTATGGACTATAGTGTACTCACAATATCATTGTATACACTATTTCTTATGATTGACTCAACACTACATTATGGGAGTGAGTGAGTGTGTGTGTGTGTGTGTGTGTGAGAGAGAGAGAGAGAGAGAGAGAGAGAGAGAGAACAGAATATTCTTGACTATGTATGTGTATGTGTTGAGTGGGCTCTCACTATAATAGACTCGAATTTTGAGATATAGTATAAGATTCTATGATATTTATATACCACTCATATTAGATGTCATTTTGTTTAGTCTCTATTCATCTCATATTTTTCTGCAAACTTTTGCATCAATTTTTGAAAAATAAGTTATTTTTTATTCACTTGAAGTGGTGTTCAATAGTTTATTTGTTATTATATTAAGAGTTATTACTACCGTACTGTAGTATAGGGTATTGTATAAATACCTTACAATAGTATTGAAAACATTCTGTTTTATTGAATATTTATAAGAATATTGCAATTTATATTGTATAACATAAAAATAAATATAAAACCAGTAGTACTGCATACTGAATATTGTATCAAATGTCTAAAAGTGTATTTAATTTTATTTTTATAAAATATTTCTATACATAAGATAAAAATTTAAATAAAAATAACTCATACTTAATATAATATAAAACTTATACCTGTATTACTTAAGCACAAAATTACATATAATTAGATATAAATCTAAACACAAGTTAGAGTGCAATAAAAAATATATTGTGCCAAATATAAATTTTACATAAAAATATAAGTGTTTTGTACACCAAATAAAAAACTAGTCATAAAAGTCGTAAAAACATGAGTCCATAAAAGTCTGGACACAAAACAAGTCAAACATTTTGGAGGATTATAACTGTTATAAGTGTTTGCATTCAATAAACATTGGATTCAATCATAAAAATAATTTTATTTTCAAAAACCATACATATGTTGAGGACTGGACTGTGAGTGCGCCCGACATTCTCTGAATGTCCTCCCCTTTGATGGGGAGCCCCGGGTATAGACTGGGGGTTCAGTCAGAGACCTCACCCCCAATCACATGACAAACCTCTCCGCGCCCCTGACCGGCCCGAAGGCTGGCCCCCGATGCGACACTCTGTCCCTCTACTCACGGACTACCAGTCCCCACACCCACACCAATACCCATCGCACCGCCACTACAGCCAAGTATGTCATGGCTATCGCCATCACTACCACCAGTACCGCCGCCACCAGTCCCCCCATTACTGCCATTGCTTTCACACACATTGCACAGCCATAGGATACCGTTCCCGTCGCAGTCAGCACTTGAAGTGCGACTGTAAAGCCCCGCCAAAAGCCGATCACTTCCCTCACGAGTGCCCATCCCGTTGTCGCCCAGTGTTTCCCCGTCAGTGCCATCCGACCGCCCGTCCCCTTCAGCCCCACCACCGCTCTGACCGCATAGCCTACCAGTGCTGTCCGGAACACAATCGCGAGGATCACTACCACCACCAGCACCACCGCCACTACCAATGCTGTCCATATCCAGGACCAGTAGGACCTGGAATCCCTTTCCTCCCGATCCTCTAACGCATTCAAATATTCCTGGACTGTGTGCTCAGCTACCGGGCCCTCAAACTGATGATAATAACCTAAGTCAACAGTTTGTGGGGCACCGGTAGCAGCCGTGGAGGTGGGGGAGGGGTTGGGAGGGACGGGAGGGGAAGGGATGGTTGGTTTAGATGAAGATTGTGATGAAGACATGTTTGCGCTTTGAATGTGTTTTTCAAATTGATTTCAAAAATTTTGTTTTCAATAATTATTTTGAAAAGTTTTTTTAATTCAATGAAAATAAATTTCAATTCTTGTTATATTTGACAAACAATTGTAACAATCTTTAGGTTATTTGACTTATTTCTAATCCAATTTATAGGTTGACTGTCAGTACTGTATACTCCCTGTCCTACTGATCCTAAACACAAACACTAATCATCCGACAATTCATTGGTAACGAAAAATAAGTTACTTTTGTTATCACAAGAATTGGCAAAAATATAGTAAAGGTTTTCATATATTTGTTGCAATCGATTCTTAGGCCCCGAAGTGAAAAGTAGGAGGAAAGCCGTTTTGAAGCCTTTCCGGGCGTTCACTACTATAACACCAATTCTTAATACACTTTCTTCTCCGACATTAACTCTATAGTCGTTTCCATAACTTTTTTCTGCCTCTTCTTTACACAGATATGATAATCACCTGAAGGCACAGTATGTTCACTACAGTACAGCTCTGTTGCTGTGCACAGCCTCCCAGTGCTCAGAGGGCACAGGCATCACAAACATCAGTTGCATTCCAATGCATTGATTGTATGTTAAAAAGTTAGTCTCTTATATGCTTTGATAAACTCTTATACACTTTTAATATGTTATATAAGTTTTCATATTTCGCTTCTCTCTCTCTCCCCTCCCTCTATGACTGCTCTCTTGAGTCACTGATATTTTAGGGGAACGGGAGCTGAAAGCGAAGTGCGATTTGTGTGCAAAGAATACCAAATAATGGGAAACAGCAGTCAGTCTATCACTCTCTGCCACACTATTTACAACACAATTCATACAAATTATATTACATTACACCGACTCCTCAATCCATTGCCACATAAATTCAAAAACTTCATTAACTTCTTGTCTCTCGTTATATAAATTATTGTTATATTCTGTACGCTATTCTCGTTTATTAGTGGAAAATCTTTCGCTTCAATATATTTTTAGCTCAAAAGCACAATAAGAATTACATACAGAATATTCTGGCGCTAGAAATTATAGCAAAATATATTATTCACAGAATTGTCTTATCATTACTATAATATTAGTGAGATGTATATTAATATATGGAGAATATTACTAATTATTCATAAGTGATATACGACTGGTGTATATGTGTTGTAAAGTTAGACCTAATTATGGTATGAAAACTAATTATAAAATTTCGGCTGTATTTTAATTAAAGGATAAATAATTTTATAATATATTCTCATTTTTCTTACTCAAGTGATGCCTATTTTTATACGTATTGTGGAAAATATGATGTTTTGTTTCATTTACTGTAAATTTACTATCAAATACAGTAGTATTGAATGACTATATTGAATGAACCGTTGATTTTCAAAAAACTTTTTTCTTTAAACCTTCTCTTAAGACTGATTTCACACTAGAAATAAATTCAATTTTCAATTCCCATATATGAGCAGAATTGCCAAAAATATTTCATAAAATTTGGTTTTATTTAAGCGAATAACGGCCAAAATTTTTCCATCAATTTTAAACAAATGGCTTATAGTAGCTCCTCTCTCTCTCTCTCTCCCTCTCTCTCTCTCTCTCTCTCATCAATGAAATAAAATACATAAAGAGAAGTAAGAAAAAGTCTAAATCAAGTCTAATATATAAAACAGAGTATAGAAATGAAAATAAACCCAATTTCTGTTGTTTTTATACACATTCCTCACTGAAACCCATACTATACTCGACTCCTTGTGCTGTGTATCTACAATGTGTGCGAAATACACATACAATTCATGAGTGAATTTTCTTTCGCAACTAATACTCGATCTGAATGCCAATCAATTGCCCACTATTTCTCTCCATCTCTCTACCACTTAATATCCCTGTCCTCCCTGTGCTTACATTGACTTCACGAGATAGAGAGACATTGTATCGAAAGAATTCCCAAATTGTTTGTATCGTAACGAGAATATTCCGCTCAGTATTACTAATACTAACTAAACCGTCGACTGAAGTAATGGTAATAAAAATGCAATATTCGTATCGCAATGAATGCCAATGCGATTATTGGGCTCCCAATCCCCCTCACAAATATAGGGCTAACCGTTTTCAGTCGATGGCTAAGACATGACTTTCTTAAGAAAGAAATTTTATCATTTTGTTCATGGAGTGAACCGCTTTTAACACTGTTTTCATTGTATTGTTTTTTAGTCGTCGTGTGTATGAGACTCGTTGTCAGCACTCAATTAGTCTCCCAAACGATTCAAGTGTCTGTTTGTTATTAAATGTAATTATTTTTGAGTTTCAGAATAACATTTTCTCACTTTTGCCTGTCTTTATACTGTAATGTACTGTACTGTACTAGACACTTTTTCTAAGCATTTATCGATTTATTAATTCAACACATGTGTGAGAAATTAGACGTTATTTTGTGTCAAACATTTCACGACACGATAAAAGTTACAGAATTTTAAACTCTTTATAAATTATAGTTAATTTGAAGTGAATTTTTATTTTTAGAGAAATGTCTTATTTTTGTTTAGTTTGTAAATAGCTATTAATTACTAATAATTAAATTTTTGACATACAATTTTACTAATGAATTGTCAAATTAATTTTCAATTAACAGTTGATATGTACTTTCAATAGGATTTTTGTATGGATTACATAAAACACTAGTAATGCACAAAATGAATGCATTTCAATGGGATTGACATTTAGATCAATATAATATGTGATTAATAACTTAAATTTTCTTATCATAGCCATCAAACTCTAATGCATTTTGTAGTATAAAAATATTTCTTATTGTTTGTCGAGCAAAAAGATTTGATTAAAAATTATATTGTATTTCAATTTATTCATCAATAATGCAGAGGAAGTGAATAAACGGGGAAAATATTAACTGTAATTCAAATCCCTTTCTCAGAAAAGTATATAAAAATATATACTATTTATTGATTTGACGTTTATATTGATATTCATTTCGAGTGATATTTTTCTATTATCCAAATGCTTATCGATTTGTGTCGAGACATCATTTGCAGAGTTAAGAGACGTTTTCCCTAAGACTTGATTTTATACAAAAAAGTTTACATTTTATATATTGAAATATACTGTAGTTTAAGGAAATTGAAGTGTATTTTTATGCCAAACAGTATCGTATGTACACTCCAGTGAAATATTAGTCCATTCGCTGCATATTCTGTATATTTTGTTTGTGTTTTAATACAATACAAATAGTCCATCAATAATATTGTGTTTAATATTACGATTGAAATACAAAATCAGTTATATTTCTTTGATGTGAAAGTATTGCATGCGATTTGGTATAAATTATTCATAAATGTATTAAACATTTTTGAGAGAGAGAGAGAGAGAGAGAGAGACTTAAGTAAAAGTATATTGATTTTTAAATATTAAGTCATTATTATGTGAATGTAAAAAGTGTTTCATTTTGAAACTAATGTTTAATATGGGTTTTGGCGACAAATAACTCATATTTAATGCATTTCTTGATGTGTCTCGAGTGCTAATCAAAAGTAAAATACTTTCATTATATTTCAAACAAATTCATATAAATTACCTCAAAATATAATTTGTCTTATTATTATTGCTAAAAAAATATGTTTAAAATGTTTGGATAATTATATCGATTTGTTATGTTAAATAAAGTTATGCTTGTTATCAGAAAATTTTATTTATTAGTGAAAGTTAATAAGAAAGTCATTTAAAATTCATACTGTATTTTTTGCATACCTTTCCCATTGGAGATAATGTTAATTAGTTTCACATGTTTTAAAACTCATTGTAGTGTATAATAAAATAGCAAATTATGTGAAATTACAATTAGCCATTAAAAAAAGTAAAACTTAATTACAATACAATTGTAATAATTGTTAGTTTTTATTCATGTATTCAAATCCAATAAGTATTTCTCGCTTTTTATAATT
Source organism: Oppiella nova (assembly GCA_905397405.1). Classification (NCBI taxonomy): domain Eukaryota; kingdom Metazoa; phylum Arthropoda; class Arachnida; order Sarcoptiformes; family Oppiidae; genus Oppiella; species Oppiella nova. The sequence goes on from CAJPVJ010000994.1 coordinate 6,698, forward strand.
AAGTTAATAAATAATTATTATATTATTTAAATAACACTTATTATTATGTTATTCATAAGTATTTATTCAAATTCATTGTAAACTTAAACATTAATTTATTCTCTATTGTAATGAATTAATTGAAAAATTATTATAATGTTTATTGTAATAATTATTTCATTTTTTAAAACCAAAAAATTAATTAATTCAAAACCTCTCTCTCTCTCTCTCTCTCTCTCTCTATCCACATGTCATCACTAGTGGACAGGGATTTAGACACAATTCCTATACTGAATGCACTGATAACATGATTTAATACCAGTGCCTTCGGGTATGCCCTAATATAGCATCGACTATAATAAAAGTGATACAATACCTACAAAACTAATACTAAAATCCAAATGAAATTAATAAGTTTGATGGCTATTAACCAAATTAAATATTATGTATTCAGAGCACAATGTAATCAAATGTGAAATGAATGCTAAAACTAGTTATTTAGCCAAACATTGTGTCCACAACACGATAGATAGGGACAGGGCTCGCAGGGCAGGCCAATGAATCCCCAAAACGCACAGAGCACCGGTATGTCTGATGTTATTTACAGACAAAAACGCTTTATTGATAATAAATTTTTAGATCATTCAATTTATCTTGCTAAAATATGCTATTTTATGTAATGATAACGTATTTCCAGACTATATTGTTATCTCACTACCTGTGCAGGTAATCCCTGGCCACTGAATATTTGCTTTAATGGCATTTGTATAATACAATTATGAATACATTCAATAGTATTAATATTTATGGCAAAAAACTCGTTTTAATCAAAAAAATTTCAAAATAATTATAGAAAATAAAAGTTTTAAAAATCTTTGAAATCAAATTGAATTCAACCTTAAAATGTCTTCAAACATAATATGAATTTTACATCAAATGTAAAATGCCATCAAATTATGCATTTCTCTAAATACTCTCTCATACGAAATGCTATTATAATTTGCTATTGAAATGATGTCTCATATAATTTATTAAACAAATTTACTTTTTAAAACCTAATCATAATTTAAATGTACATTTCATTGCAAAAGTCATTTAAATGGCTAACTATTTGAATAGTTTAGAGACCATTTAAAATACAGGTATTTGTGCACAAAAAAGACCTGTAAATAGTATGCGAATAAAGGGACCATTATTTGCATAAATACTATATTTGAATAGTGTATTAGCCATTGAAATAGTGTGTTATAGATAGAGGGGACAGGTATTACATAAAACCTTTTTTATTAGTGGCGATCCGTTTGTGTTTGTGTGAGGGCTCACTATACATGTCATAGACTATACACTACTTATGAATAATTTATAGTTTTATTTAAATTTTCTGTTTATCTCCACCACTAATAGTTTGGGCACTGGTTTTGTGTGTGTTTTGTCGATGGCATCTAAAACCACATTCAATGATAGACTTTATAATTGATGCCTAAGTTTCTCAAAAACATTTCAAATATTTATTTCGCCTATCAGTCGATAATAGTTTTCAAACACTAGAAAACAAACAATTTTTGTGTAATTTTTATTGCCTGTCATTGAGTTTTATTATTTAGGATCTCTCTCTCTCTCTCTCTCTCTCTCTCTCTCTCCTAAGAGAGTGTGTATTTGAGTCTAATAGTGAATGTTGTCTTAAATCAAACTTATAATTAAATTTTAAGATTCACTTCTAATTCAAAACCAAATATTTTATGATAGTTATTGTGTCGACAACTTGTAATTAGCATATGATGTGTGGGGCCATTATAATTGTTAACCTATGGTGACCCCACTTATTTATATGTGTGTGTTCTCTCTATAGTTGCCATCATTTCATATTTATTTATGTTGTGCATCAATATTGCATATTTAAAGTTTTATTTAATCTTAATATCTGGGTTTCATTGCTATTAAATATTTTTCGATGAAAACAAAATGTTTAAAAATAATTTTAAAACACAGTTATAATACAAATAACAATTATAGTCAAAATAGGTGTAATACATGATATATTTGGTGTCATAGAATCTATGATAATCTCGCAAGTTTAATTGAAAGTTAAAATATGATACTTACGACTTGTTAGTTATTTCAATTGAAATAACTTATTGGAGAACTTAATTTGATTAAACAATTAATTTGTAAATCATAATCATAAGTAAATTATTTTAAATACAATATACCGATAAATAAATCTTACTTGTTAGTATTAATTAATTAATTAGCAAGCATCTCTATTCTTATGTGCTGTATTAATATAATATTAAAGTGTATTGCAGTAAAGTAAGAATGTGGGGTCAAAAGGGTTAGCAATTTCTTGTATTAAATCAATGATAATCAATAAATATTAATCTTAATTATCTCAATGTTATATGACCAACGTGGAATTTAGTTTTTAATGATATTAAATCTAATTATAATACAGAATACTGTACTAAAATATGATCAACAATGCCAAATATAGCTTTGATTAGTACCTTTCTTACTTAATAAAATAAAGTAAAACTGAAAAAACTGTATATTTATAACTATTTTCTGGTTATTATTTTGTCTAAACTCTTGTAATTCCTTTGCTCTTAAAGTTTAGTCGTTTTTAACGACAAGAGATTCATAGCTATAGAGAATTTGAAAGAATAAGAAATAACTAAATGTAAAGTTATTTAAAGACATAAAAACTTAATGTAATCTTCAGTAACCCGTCGTTGGGATTAGGATTTAAAAAGATGTAAAATACTAATGAAATTATCGCAAAAAACAATAATAACATTACAAATAAAAAGTGATAAAAATAATCCTTTGACGATAAATTAGAGCTCAAACTAAATTGTAGTTCATTTCCGGGTATATTTAAAACATATATAATCCCCACAAAAAAATATTATATAAATCTTAAGTTTATGTTTAGTTTTACATTTAAATTACATTTTGATTTTATTACTTTTAAATAAGTTTGAAATTTAAAGTAAGGTTACTTATGCACAAAAAAACTCAAACTCCTATAAGTTTATCCACAAATAAATCAGAAAATCCTGCGATCACTATAGAGATCAATGAATTAGTTGTAGTTTTAGGACAAGTTATCCAGGATAATCACACTAATCTTAGCTCTAATTCATTATTTGGTTATAAGTTGTTGCTAACAATTACCCAAATCTTGTTTAATGCCAACAACTTTTAATAACAGTCACTACTTATATCAATGCATGAAAACTGTGGATTTATTTGACTATTTTATAAATGAATATAATTTGTACAAGCTTAGAAAACTTATTATAAAAATATTTGATACAATGACGAACTCGTAATAAAGTTTATATAAATAAAATTGAAAACTAATATAAATAAAATATTGAATAAAAAATAATTACAAAAATTATTTATAAACTCAATAAATGGTAACAAATTTTAGATTTTGTGGCAGATCTCTGTCCACGTATTCTTTGCCAACTGATCCCAAGACCTCTCTATTCATTTCGATCTTATGATTAGTGAAACCACAAGTTATCCACCGATTGCTGCCATTAATGGCATAAACTATCACAGCATCGATAAACTCTTTGACAGACTTGTGGTCAACACTGGATCTTGTGGTCAATTTAATGGTCGAAAGTGAACCAAATTTATGCAACTCTTGCGACAATTGTCTCATAACCGCCGATGAATTGCCTAAACTATTCAGCGAACAGTCCATTAGTCGTATCTCTTGGAGTCCTCTGATTCTTGTCATCGGTTCCACACAATTGAGTCCACATTCGGCTTCGTATGGCTTAACCCATAGGCAACAGTTAGTGAGCGACAGCTTCTGAAGGTTTGGGAACGACTGGACCACCACTTCGACGTCCAATCGATGCAATCCCGTCCTCAACAGCGACAGCGATCGCAATGACTTCATCGCCGGACCGCCACTCGCCTTGAAGTCGGCGAACAACGGGTGCGTCGACTGAATCTCCAGTACTTCCAGCTCTTGGAGGGCCATCACCGGCGCCAACGATCGGCAGCGGATCTGTTTCAATGATAATCGCTTCAAGAGCTTCATATTGGCGCAGATTTGCGACAATAGAGTGCCCGACGAGTGATAGTCAAAGCCATTGAGCGATAGATTGCGGACATTCTTCACGTTTGGATGCGTTATGAGATCTCCTATATTGTGGCCAAAACTTATGAAATTCATGCATATGTTTAATGTGGTCATCGATGGCGCAAACGTGTCGGCCAGTCGTCCCACTGGTATCGAGCCGTTCATTCGGATCAAAGACAGCGCTTCCAGTCTGTCGAAGCCGTTCAAGTGGTCGACACTCTTGAGGTCAAACGCATTCAAATGCAAGTGTCTTAAGCGGTGCCGGAAGTGCTCGTTTAGACACTTGTAATTATCGGTGGTATACGTGTTGATACCTATCGTCAGACACTGAAGTCTCGGGAACCACTTGGAGATCAGTCGCACCACCTTTTCATCGATGATAATGTCGTTTAGGACCAAACTCTTCACATTCATCAGTCGTTCGGTGAACAATGGCTTCATTTGCGGCTCACTGGCGATAAGGTCAGTGGATATCGTGTACCACCGGTTGTGTCGCTTAACCATTGACTTGTGGATGGGCTCAAGACGTGGCCACTGAATGGTAGGCTCGTTGAAAGTCATCGGTTCCGCGCAATCCTCGCAATTGTATTCATAGGCGTTGGGAATGACACCGATCTTCACAAATGGGATCTGTGTCATGACCTGATCCGCGCATCGGCTGAACTGATCCGACAATTTGGAGACTTTTATCAAGTCGTTGATCGATAAGTAACTGAAGATTTCGGTCAACACGTCGTCGTTGAGTACCTTTCGAGACATTTGGCCACAATTTGTGGTTTGTTTCGCGAAATTCATTAATAAAATGTAATATTGAATAAAATCTTCACTTTTGTCATTAAATGTCTGATTAAAACTGATGGACTGTCCCTATTCTCCCATTCCTTATATAGTTTTTGTGTCTTTCAAACAAATGTAATGTTTATGGAAATTCTTGTCTATATTTTGCATGTTATCCATAAACTATTAGTGAGATATTGACCTAAAAATCAGTTACTTATCTATTCATGTAAAATTTGTTTCAAAAAATCCCTTAAAATGATTTGCACTCTAATCTCATCTCTATTTATCTCAAAGTATTTTCTCAACTCTTTGCCTAAGAAAATAGTTAATCATTAAATACTTTTGCAAAACACAAACGCTTGTGAACTATTGGTCCTAAACTGACACGAGATTAGAAACTCGCAAAAAATTCTGTACTTATATTCAAACGAAGGGCTAAAGAGGGCTAAAGAGGGCTAAACTTAGTGTTAATGCATATATGAGTTGACAATTTAAATCTCGACTAAACATACCCATCACCTCCAGTTCCCTACTCATGCAGTTAATACCAATCTCAGTGCTACTAAAGACTTTTCACCCAAACATTAATGCAGTAAAAAAGTGTCTGTCCTTTCTATTTGTAGATAACAAGTCTTAACTATAAGCTATTCATTGATTGACTATTTATTTATACACTAAATTCATATTGATCATTTGTACTATGATCACTACCTGCGTTATTATCTTAAATAATAAAACTATTAATAAAATTAAAATTTATTGTTAAATTAAGTTATTATATGAATCAATTCTTGTTTATTAAATACTTTCCACGTATTTATAATTTATAATAGCGATAATATACTGTATATTCTTATCGAGTTGTTTTAACTAACTTTTTTTGTCAGTGTTTTTATAAGTGTAGAAACAGTAGGGATAGTGAGTGTGAGGGAGAAGTGAGTGACAAATCATAATAAAACTACTCAACCATTCATTTGAAGGAATTGTAGTTTTAAATGTCGAACAAAAGTAGTGAATATTCTGTGAATTACTTATCAATTTTCACATAACATATAGTTTATCCCAATTCTCAAATTGTGTCTTAATTTTCATTTTTATTCTCAATTTTTATTCTCATTACAAGTATAAGTTATAAAAATTAAAAATAGTTTCTATTTCTTGTTTATACGAGATTCTTATGATAAGAATTTTTTTATTTCTGAAAATATTTCAAATTAAAGCAATTATTTTTGAATTGTAGTCTAAATAGGAAGTGGTTTACTGTGGGATACCCTACTGTATATCGCATACAGAATATTGTGAACCTATGATGCAATTGACGGTAATGTTAGCGAAATCTAACGCAAGAATTGTTAAACATTTATTTCAAATGTAACATAATTTTCTCATCACATAGTTGAATTTTAAAAATATAAATATGTGTTAATCAGTGAAATATTTAATGTTGCAAAATATAATTTTAGATAATATTCGCTTATCATTTGGAAAAGTATCAATGCAATAAAAAAATTTTGCAATAAAAAGATTTGCATACAAATTATAGTAAATTATCTATATCTAAAGATAAATATTAGTATTACGAATGATAAATAATTTTTTACATAGACTTGTCGGGATTATGCTAAATATTATGATAAATAAAACAATTAAACTGTTTATAACTATATTTTATCCTTTGATTAGCGACGGAGACAGCGAAAAGCGATTTATAAAGTGAAGGTTAGGCTAATTAATGCAAAGGACGTGTGATTTAATAATCAATTTCTTAATACAACGGAATTATAAATAGAAAAACATTGAGTTTTATTAAAACTATTAATGTTAAAGTGAACGCTCGCTATAGTGTACCCGACATGTGAACAATGAGTGCTGTATAAAACTAGTCAAAAGTTTTTCTCATACATTATTCATGAACACAGAATCACACAATTCTTAAGTGATTTTAATGTCTGACACACTATTCATAACATGTATATTATTCTCGCATTGACTTATGCGCCGAGAATTCTGTGTAATGAATGCAATTCGTTGCGTAAGAATTGGAAACAAATGTATTATATATAAGAGTGTGTAATCGCGATGAGGAAGGGAACGGTAGTTTACATAACGCCTGTCAACACATATACGAGTGATTCTAGAATTATAAACATTTTAACATTATAACAGAATAATTATAAATATACACTATTTATATCGTGTTTAACGTAACGAATCCATTGTTTGATAAGAGTTTTGTATTCAAATTCTGTGATTCTTTCAATACATACAGAGATGGCTATCAAACAAATGCCAATCAATTTGGAGGACAGCAAAGAATTGGAGAAATTCTTGTCGGGAATCGATTACGTGATCTCCGACTGCGATGGCGTCCTATGGCTGGACGACAGGGCTATCGAGGGGTCGTCGGCGGCGCTCAACCGCCTCCGAGCGTTGGGTAAACACATCATATTTGTCACGAATAACGACACGAAAACGCGTCAAGAATTTTGCCAAAAACTACAAAAACTCGGTTTCGAGGCCAATGTCAACGAATTGTATCCGACGTCGTATCTGATGGCCAAGTATTTAAAGGACAGGGACTTCAATAAGAAGGTCTACATTGTGGGCGAGTCGGGCATAGCCGACGAGTTGAACCAAATGAACATCCGCTCCATTTTGGACCCCTATTCCAGCGATTTCTACGAACTGCCGGCCCTACACAGCTTTGACCCGGAGGTGGGCGCTGTCTTATTGGGTATGGACTACAGTATATCATTCCGGAAGGCTGTGATCGCCAGCACTTACATCCGACAGTATAACACACTATTCCTAGCGTCCAGTGCAGATGAAAAGATGCCAAACCCTGACCTAACAGTGCCCGGACCGGGAGCTATACTGGCGCTCATAGAGAATGCTACTGAAAAACATGCTGTCTGTCTGGGAAAGCCGTCGACACTGTTTTTCGATATAATCAGATCTGATTATCCGTTTATCTCGGAGGACAGGTGTGTGATGATTGGCGATCGACTGATCACTGATATACCCTTTGGACACAACAACCACATGAAGACATTGTTCGTAGAGACGGGCATTAATTCACACAAAGATATGCTGTCTTATGTCAACTCCGATGACCCTAAACACCGGTCCTATGTTCCCCACTATTACATGAAATCATTAAATGTTTTAAACAAATATTTATAAATTATAATTATCTATACTTTTAATCCATATAAATGTGTTTATAATCTATAATATAGATTCTATATAATAATAGTTTATTTTTGTTATCTCTTTACTTGATGTGTATTTTTAATATTAGAGTAAATTTTAATTATGAATTAAAACCATACCACAATTATATACAAATGTCCTAGTCGAGACAAATAAGTAATACAATTAATTATAGTTTTTGTTAAAAGTTTATTTTGTATTTGCGTTTACATAAACTTTTTTATTCCCAAATTATAATTTGAATAAAAAAGTTTTTAAAAAATGTAATACTTTTTCATTAAATTAATATTGCTTTCATTATTAAGATTAATATCTGACTACTGAACAAAAGCATTAAATAAAATACTACTGAAAAATCAAATTTAACGCTCAATTAATGAATATACAAAAAATTACACAAACTTTTTTGGTTGTCTAATATTAATAACCAGTTATGACAGCAATAATTGGATACAATTTTTCATTTCGTAAATGTTTTTTGCGGACAAAACATTTCCTATGAAAAGATAAGCATAAATAAGAGCACAAAATATCTAAAGTCTTTGAAAATAATGTGAATTAATAGAGACAACGGAAATCATATATAAAATATTAGTCTATTATTAGTAGTAGTAGTGCTTTAAAAATAAGATAATAGCAGTAAGTATGGGGGCATTAATCACTACTTAATGTAAGAATTAGTGGAATAAAAATGTTTTCATACTTTTAGTTATTAATTATTATTGGCTTCAAGTCATTAGACGTTAGAGTAGAGGGTTTTGAACAAAGTGTGTGTAAGTGAGTGAGAGAGAGAGAGAGAGAGAGAATGTGAAGATGTCTCACAAATTCATTCATGAATTCTAAACATACACTTAACATACAATACAAACCCTTATTTATCATCCTTTTTATACTCGAAGTCAGGTCTTCCTGTCTTATAGTTCTTGTAATCAAAGTCAACAAAAGTCAACAACTTTTCCCGTTTGTTGGACCAATCATTCCAGGGCTCAGTGTTCTTATTGGTCCAAATGGTGTCGGGATTGCGGCCCTTATGGAAGGCCATGTAGACTATGAAGGAGGGCGCGCACCCGAACGCAAACACCAGTAGCGGCCAAATGGAGTAGTTTTTGCGCAAACCGTAAAACAGTCGGCCCTTATCCCTGGCCCACGACATCCGCATGTGTCCGTAGACCTCCTCTTTGGCACCCGTTATCTGTTTGCCCGGCATTTTATCCGCTCAGTCGACCACTTCTTAGGTCTTAAGGTTGAGATTATTTACAAAGTTTATATAAAAACAGTAAAAAGCTTTTGTCACATATTTTACAGAATAAATGAAAAATTATTCTTACATTTAATGTATAACCAAATGGATTGAGAGCTCAGAATCCACAGAATAAATGCACACAAATGTATTGACTGATACAACTGTTAAATTACGCTATATTTTTAGCCTAAAATAAAATATACATAAAAATATTCATAAAACACAAAACAATGGCTATTAATAAAATAAAAAAGTGGTGGTAATAAAGTGGGAGACCTTTTAGCGAAATGATTGTAGCGATGGCTTAATAACTTGGAAACACTGTTAGAGTATATATAATATTCTTATCAATTCGTGCTAAATATCAACACAAATATTTCGAGAGCCGATAGAATCGCCTCTAAAACTACTGTTTAAAATAAAATACCAAAGATTCAAATTAAATATCAAAATACAATTAATAATAACAAAAACAAATTTAGATAACAGGGAGTAGTATTGCACACCCGGATCGCCTAATATGTAATGTAATCAATGATTTCAACGTTAACTCTAACTAATAGTTTAGTCATAAAAGTTTATTTACAGAATAACGCGCTCTCTCTCTCTCTCTCTCGCTCTCTCTCTCCCCTAACACTCATTATTCATGACATCCTTTACGTAAACAGAAAATTTATAGACATTTTGTGGTTATTATCAAAGACTTTTCGATCACGTAAGCCATCCATAGATATTGAGTGAAATACTTATTGTTATATAACTGCGAGTATTAAAAACCCAACAAAATCTATTTGTTAACAGACTAATGATATGGATATGTTTGGCACAACATTTTTACACACAGTTCTTATCACTTTAGAAATACTCATTAAATCGTATAAATTAAGGGAAAACCTATGGCTTAACAGCAATATGTTATACAATACAGTAAAATAGTGGCAATTAAAGTAATAGAAAACAGTATTTATTATACGAACGACTAAAATGTAATAACACTTTGTGTAACAAATAATTATAACAAATGTTTTTGGTATTCAATGTGTCTTTCAAATTGAAAGTTTCAATAATTTTGTTTAAAAATCACAAAAATTATTTTGTATCAAAATATAGTGTATGGCATTGGCTCTAATAGTCTAATAATGTACAAAATTTGCAAACATTTAATGAAATAGTTTATGAAATAATTAATAAAATATAAATCCTAATAACTGTTATGCAAAAATAATTTTTTAATAAAATGTTTGTTACAATAAACGTATATTCAGTATAAACTTTATATATTACAAGTGAATAAACAAATGGATAAAATGACTTCAAAATATTGTACACCATTTAGAGATCCATTTAAAACTCATAATTAAAATAAATTACATAATATTCTGTACATAAAACCCATTAATAACTTCACACTAACGAGTCGTTCACAATAAGTCCACAGTTTATGGCAATCACTACTGAATGCTGTGAATAATAACCATCTGTTTATCGACTCTGGACTTAATTATCTGGATGTTTGGCAACACGTATGAACGACACCGACATTTGTGGCCATTTATGAAATCAAATGAACCGATCCGTTGATGGCAGCCATCGGTGGGACACACGAGTCGGCCTTTGGTCCACTCATTCACGTCCACCTGTTCTCGCATCCAATCCGTCATCTGATCCTCATTCAGATAATACACTTTCGACTCATTAGTACACGAATCCTGTGTTGATGTCTTCACGACTGCCATACCATCGCCGGTATTATCTTTACAGACAGTATTCACGTCCTCGTGAGTGACATCTTCACCGGTACACAAGTCCTCGCAAACAATGTCTTCGTTGTAGTCTTCGGAGGCAATATCTTCAGCGCTGATGTCGTCGTCCTCATCGGCGATGTCTTCGGTGTCATCGATGGTGTCATTATCATCGATGTCTTCGTGGACATCATAAGCCAAACCATGGTTTGTGAGCAAAATATTTGCCGTAAACAACACTTTGCGACACTTTCGGCACTTTATGTCATCACTCATTACCACAACAAGTAATACGAGACAATCAGATGCTATTCACGCACTTCACCGCCAATTGGTGACACAAACACAACACTTCTTGGGATCTATTGATGCGAAGACACATTCAATGCAATGTTTGCCTCAAAACTGGTCTCAACAGTGAAAGCATGCATTCATTGCATACATTGTATTCACATTTAGTTATACAGAGTTGTGGCCCAAAGAGTCACTCATGCATTTAAATGGCAACACTCAGTGGCCTTAAAATCTGTATATTTAATACTGTATGATAGGTATATGTTTAATATTCCAAGTATTTCTATTCGTATTTTGAATTGAAATCCATATATTTTGTCTACAATTTATTTATTCCATTACTTCAATTGAAAACTGAATCTCATTTGGATTGTTAGGTTAGGTTAGGTTTGCACAGATTCTATGCTAACCTAACCTAACCTAACCTAACCTAACCTAACCTAACCTAACTTACCTTTGAGTCTATGGCATAGAGTTAACATTAAGTTTCCGAACAACTTTTATTTTATATACTAGCTCGTTTTATTTATTAAATATTAAGTTGGAGTGCAATATACAATTAATGCATTTAAAATATTTTTACTGAAACATTTAAATTAATAAAAAGTTTAACAACTTTTAAGTCATTACTTAGTGTTGGGAAAAAGTTACAAAAAAAAGTCAATTAAATATAATCTTATTACCGGTATTAAAGTCACTAAAATAAATAACAATTAATTGAAAACTTAATTATTTGGCAGTAATTGAGTGATAGTAAAGAGATTTCAAAATTAAATCTAT
>CAJPVJ010000995.1:0-18828 GCA_905397405.1 Oppiella nova
TGAAAATAGGGATTAGAAGGGAAACTCAACTTTCAAACAGTCGATGGAAAGGCCGAAGACAATGAAGTGTTCAAAACGTTTGATAAGATCGCAGAATCTATTAATAACTTTTTGTCCAAATAATAGCTGAACTGTTAAACACTTTACTTTTACAACATTTTCTCAATTTTTTTATAAAATTCATTAAATGATACAAGACAGAAAGTGAAAAATGTATGGGTGAGTGAGGGAGTGAGTGAGTGAGTGAATGGGGGAGTGAGTGAGTGAGAGAGAGAGAGAGAGAGAGAGAGAGGTCTAAATAAACAAGAATTTGCTCATTTAATATTTTTAGTATCATTTATATTATTATAAATTATATTATTATACGTATTCTTCAATTGTAAACATTATTTTATAATTCAATTTTTACTACAGTATTATAAAAAATAATACTATATTTTAGTTTTAATCTTTACTTATATTTTTAAAACATATATTAAACGTTTTTAAATATTTTTAATTTTTATTAAAAGTATCCGAATGTTACTAAAAAAATTAAATGCTTATTTTCATTTATATTCAAATGACTTTCAATAATGTTATCGTACTTTAAACTGCTAACTTATTATACATGTTGGCACTAATGCAAACATCTTTTTAATGATAAAGGGAAACAATTAAAAGTTAAGTAATAATAAATTGATTATCAGTCAATAGACTGGAAAATGAAAAATACAAATATTTTCTTTCTTTAAAGTTAATTACATTCTAAAGTTAAATGCAAAAATATTTTTATTTGTATGCCTAGATAATTTAAATTTAACATATCAAATAGGCAAAGGTAGACTTGTCGAAATGCTGTTATTTACGGAAAATTAATGTATTTTAAGGTTTAGGAAAAGTTTTTCAAGGTTTCAGAGTTTTAAATTTGCTTATATTTTAAAAAATATATCTACTGAATTTAATAATATTTTTGTTTATTTAATTAAAATCTTTTGAAGCATAATTGTTTTGATTTTCATTTAATATTCAAATGACTTTCAATAATGTTTACGTTCTTTAACACTACTAACTTACTTGTTAGTAAGACACTGGTGATAATAAAATTTAATAGTAAAAGGAAATAAAGGTAGAGTAATAATAAATTGATTATCAGTTAATGAAATTGTAATTATAGATTATTAAACAGGCATTAAACATAATGAATATTTAAAATAATGACTCGCAAGTGCATTTTTAGCACAATTTTGTAAACACTTTAAATTAGTATAATTTATAATAATGTAAAAATATTATCATATTTTAATAATATCAAATATATTTATAAAATTAATACAATATAAATAATAAAATTAAAACCATTATTTAATACTAAATTAAATTAAATTTCCAATACATAACAACAAACTAGAACAGAATGGTCAAAAATAACCATATTACAACATTTATAATATTCTCAAAAATCTTACAAAAATTCAATAATATTTTACGAGTTGAAAGTATAGGAAAGTTTAAAATAATTAGAAAATGTGAAAAAATAATAAATAAAATTAATAATTACTGTGGATTATTTATTAAGTTAGGGGAACCAGGTACTAACAATCAATTCCAATTTCTCATGTTTGCATTACAATCATATACTCAAAAATTAGTAAACCATTGAAATGTTTTACTACATTAGAATGGATTGAATAACTTTTTGTTGAGGTATTAAAACTGATTACACCCTGAGATGAATGGCTCGAAGGTATAATAAAATAATAAAATGATATTTTAATAGCAACAGTGAAATCAGTACTTCCCAAACACGGACTCAGTTATCAGAAATGTGTGATCACCACAATTCACAAAATGACAATTTTTTGGGAAAAACAAACTCTAATTCTTTTCTAATTATAGTTTAAATAAGATATTATTATCTGTTACAAACAAAAAACATTTTGGCTTTACAACAGTTTTACACCATTTAATTCGTGATTTGAATATTAAATTTGTTTATTATATTCATTATTTATTTCCCAGAATTAATTGCCGCATATTGTAGCGTAAATTTTATAGTATTCTTTCATCATTTTTAATGACCATTATAATTATAAATTCAACTTTTTATGAATTTTATGACATATTAATAATTTTGGTTTTTATTTTATTTCAAGAAGTAGTATTACACAAGATTGTTTACTTTAGGAAAATTTTAAAAATCTTACTGTAAAATAACATATTTTTCCATAATTACATAAATTTATACAAATATGTTTCTATTGTTATCCTATTTTTAGTTTATTTGCGTTTATTATTATTATTGTCTAGAGAGCGATTAATATATTTATAGATTTCTAATTGTACTTTAAACACAATTATAATACATAACAGCTCGTGGAGTGTCATAAACCTGACATTGGCTTTGTATTCAAAAACCTATCCAATATTGAAGGTCAATTCAGAGATAATTATTGTTTTGTGTGTTTGGATTCAATATTTCTTACGTCAGATACCAGTTCACCACTCAATGATTGATACAATTTTCTGTTATTATATTACCCTCTCTTTACTCCCAAACCCTATACTCTCTAATTAAGAATTTTGTATCAAATTTCCCCAGAATTTCGTGTTATGTATAAATCATTTGAAACGAGTATTGAGTCTTACATTTAAAAATATGGAAATTTTCAAACACTTAATGGAATAAAAAATTGCGCAAAGTATTCTACCATATAATAAAAATAAAACATTATTATAGTTTAATAACACTTTTTCCGATACATTATATAATTGACGGATTTTTATGACGAGAGGTTTTCCAATAAATATATTCCCATTTTTTTGAACCAATAAAATTAGATTCTCTTAAACACCAAAACATAAACTTATCATTTAATGAACCCTTTGATTGAACAAAGAATTTTAGATTTCTCTATAAATACGATAAACTTTTTAAATAAAATACTTATTAATGTTTGGCACCAAGAATTGTCATTTCATTTAATGTTATCTAGATTCTTTACATTCAATTCAAGTGTATTTCAATTCAAACCATTCTTTCAATATTAATATAATACTGTTCATCATTTAATTATAATTCATTAATATATTTATCATTATTATAAAATTAATTCAATAAATACTCACAAAAACAATGGAAACAAAGAAACGATTTACGCCTCAAGTGATTGACGAAGACTTAGTGATCAGTGGAATGAGTGGTCGGTTCCCGGAATCCAATTCCACCGACGAGTTCGCACAGAATCTCTACAATAATGTCGATATGATTACGGATGACAACCGGCGATGGCCTTCAGGTAAGACCACTCTTATAGTCACACATTATTCCCATTCCTCTAAATATCCCCAAACTTTCCAGAGATGTATGGAATGGACCAAAGGATGGGTAAACTGAAAGATATCGAAAAATTTGACGGAAACTTCTTTGGGGTGATGGCCGCTGTGGGCGATAAGATTGATCCACACCTGAGGATACTTATGGAGACCACATACGAGGCTATAGTGGACGCCGGTATTAACCCG
The DNA here is from genome assembly GCA_905397405.1 of Oppiella nova. NCBI lineage: Eukaryota > Metazoa > Arthropoda > Arachnida > Sarcoptiformes > Oppiidae > Oppiella > Oppiella nova. The sequence continues at coordinate 3,505 of CAJPVJ010000995.1, forward strand.
CAGACACTCCGGGGTTCAAATACTGGGGTTTATATCGGATACTCGACGTTCGGAATGCCTGAAGGACTTCCCGAGGAGGTGCAGCCCGACTCCCAGACCAATATGGCGGAAACCCTGTTATGGGTGCAGGGTCAGGCCAAGTGCCTCTACTCCAACCGACTGTCATTCGTGTTTGACTTGAGGGGTCCGTCCGTTATCATGGATACGGCCTGTTCTTCCAGTTTAGTGGCTTTCAATACAGCCATCAATGACTTGAGATTAGGTATGAATTATCACCACTTTTTATGATTTCATTTCAATTAAGCTATACCATGATTACATTAGATACTATTTAGGAAATAGTGTGTCATTAATACAAGAATCTGGAATAATAATCATATGTTAAACTACCTGTACCATTATAGCTCATTCATTTCTAGCTTAAAAACTATCAAACTGTAAATAAATGTTACATTTCATAATGAAATTTTCAATCAGACTTTGTTGGCGCTATTCACAAAATACTTTCGAGTTATAATAGTCAAAAATTAATCCCACAAGTTTATCCATTCATATAGATTTATATTAGATTCCTCCCTTTCCCATACATGTATTTTTGAATACCTTCACCTTATTTGCAAAGTTATTCTATGAAATAATTAAAAGTTCACTTTCACTGCAATTGTCAGTGAGAACCGGTTTTCTAATTGAATTTTATTGACGAGAATGTTATGCAGTGAAGTGAATTAGTTACTAGAAGGAGCTATATGTGGTGATTAAATGATAATGATTATATTAATAACCCTGGTCGTTTGTAGGCAAGTGTGACCGGGCTATAGTTGGCGGCACTAACGTGAATCTGCAGCCCTTCACGAACCACATCTTCCAAGTGACTCGACTTAACTCTAGTGATGGCGTTCCCAAAGTGTGGGACCAGAATGCGGACGGATTCGTGAGGGGAGAGACCATCGCCTGCTTCCTCATACAGAGGAGGTCTCTGGCGAAGCGAGTCTACGCCACTGTCTTGAACTCCGGGGTCAACATCGATGGCAACAAAAGGATGGGAATGTTTTTCCCCTCAACTGAGAGACAACAGGAGCTCATGATTCAGGTCTACAAAGAGGCGAATGTGGATCCGCTGGAAGTGAACTACTTTGAAGCCCACGCCACGGGTACTAAGGTTTGTGCCATTCATTGCCATTCAGTGATCATATCTACAATAAGTGATGCGTGTGTTTAGGTGGGCGACCCCCAGGAGGCCAAGGCTATTTACAACGCCTACTGTTTTTTGCCCAAAAGAGAGGGAACTCTACCCATCGGTCTGTTGAAGAGCAACATCGGTCACGCGGAGGGGGCGTCAGGCGTGTCGTCGGTCACCAAAGTGTTGATTTCATACGAGAATGAATGCATTCCAGCGAACCTTCATCTCAATAAAATCAAGTCCACGATCGCAGACATGTGTCCGCCACTGGTGCCCATCACCGAGAATATGAAATATACTCCGGGTATGAATGCAATGACATCAAGAATATTTTCAAATAACTTATCAAGTTATAAAATACTGATTTAGGTATCGCTGGAGTGAACAACTTTGGAGTGGGAGGTGTGAACGCACACGCATTGCTTGAACCCAACTATAAGCTCACGGATGCGGACAGCCTTAAGATTGCCGACACTATCCCCAGGATTGTCAACATCTGCGCCCGAACTGAGGAGGCGTTGAACCAAATGTTTGACTTCATTCAAAACAATCCTCAAAAGATAACACGAGATTTTTTGGCCCTTTTGTGCGATACTATGAAAACTCACACTTCTTTAAACACTGTTGGCTTTCCTTATAGAGGTAAGACATACGGACAAAGGTTATATGATTTTTAAAATTAAAATACATATAATTTCTGAATTTAGGCTCAATTTTCATCAAACAAGTGAACGACGATAAGAATCAAATTGAATACAGAAGACAATCGTCTGTCTTGAAGACTAGGAATGTGAGACCCGTTTGGTTCCTATTCCCCGGTCTGGGAGGACAATGGGTTGGTATGGCTAAGGCTTTGATGCCAATCAAGATATTTGCCGATAAAATAGAAGAATGCCATGAAATACTCAAACCATTTGGTGTGGATTTGAAACATTTATTATTATCTGACGATAAGAAGTCCATGTCGTCGATGACCAACAAATTCTGTGCGACAACTGCTCTCGAAATAGCACTCTTTGATGTCATGAAAGCACTCGACATAACGCCCGACGGTATTATCGGTCACTCTTTCGGTGAAATAGCGGCCGCTTATGCCGACGGATGTCTCACCACTAAAGAAGCGCTTATTGTGACATATATTAGAGGACATGTAACCGAAAGCGATAAGAAAATACCGAAAGGATTGATGGCTGTGGTGGGTATGACTTGGAGTGAGGTTAAGAAGCTGTGTCCTCCCGGTGTGAGTGTTGTCTGCAATAATGCAAAGGATTCTGTTGTAGTCTCAGGTATTTATTAACATAATTTTGATATATTCTTCTATTTCTCAAACTTATTATTTGTAACAAATTCAGGCATTTATGACGAAACTAAGCAATTGGTTGAATCGCTTCAGAAAAAGGGTGTCTTTGTTCGCGAGCTCGAGAGCCACGGAATCCCATACCATAGCGAATATCTCTTAACTTGTGCTCAACGAATGACCGATGAAATCAAGAAATATTTACCTAACCCTCGACTTAGATCCAAGAAATTCATTTCAACTGCGATTCTGGAATCAGATGTGAAGGAAGAGTTGAAATACGCTTCGGCCGAGTATTTCGTCCATAACCTCATTAGTCCCGTCTATTTCTACAACAAAATCCCTCAAATACCTGGCGATGCCATTGTCGTAGAGATCGGACCTCACGCTCTGTTCTCCAAATTAGTGACACAATCTCTGGAGTCATCCACTTATCTGTCATTAATTAAAAAGGATTCAAACGATACAAATCTGGATATGTTTTTGACATCAATGGGCAAACTCTATGAATTGGGATTAAATCCTGCCATCGAGAACCTGTACCCCAAAGTCCAATGGCCTGTGGCCAGAGGTACTCAATCCATCAGCTCTTTGTTGAGTTGGGATCACTCCGACAACTATTATGTCCGCCGATATCCTGACCATCACTTCAAAACCAATGCTTCAGATATGAATGAATCCTTATCACTGTCGCAGTCATTCAAATGCCATTTACCCGACCATTGCATCGACGGTAACGTCATATTCCCGGCCACAGGGTATCTGATGCTTGTGTGGAGACATTTGGCCGCATCTCGCGGTCGACTCTGGAATCAAATACCGGTTGTCTTTGAAGACATTCAGTTCAGAAGAGCTGTGTTTTTATCGGAAACAGAGACCACTAAACTGAAAATCAAACTTTTTGAACAAACAGGTAATAAATATTTAGATAAATAAAGTTATATAACAATTATAATAAAAATCTATATTTTAGGTGAGTTTGTTGTCCTCGAGAACAACAACATCTCGTGTTTGGGTCGAGTCCGGTGTCCGGACGAAGACGTATTGTGTGTCCAGAATCTGATTGAAGAGCAGAATAGCGTTGCGAATGAAATGGAGATCAGTATTGATGCAAATGATATCTACAAAGACCTGAGAATAATGGGCTACGATTACGGACCACTATTTAGAGGTCTTAAGAATATTAAGACTAATGACTTCCAAACTATGAATGGAAGCGTTCAATGGGACGGAAATTGGGTCACTTTTATGGACTCATTGCTGCAGACAATGGCAGTCGCCATGCCGTTCAGAAAAATGATGGTTCCGGTGATGATTAAGTCGTTGAAATGCAATCCAAAGGTACTCTACGAGGCGTTGGATAGGAATCGAGTCGATGAAGACAAGGAACGGATTCAGGAGAAGATAGTGGAAGATATAGAGCACAATAAGATGGAGTCCAGCGATGAGGGACTTCTGGAGGGAAATAACTCTCAGCAGTTGTTGGAAGAGTTCGCTGAACAGAAGTTTCACGTCTATAAGGCTGTCCTCCCATTTCATGTCGATATGACCTCCAGAATGATTGTCACATACGGTGTCGAGATTGAAGATCTCATGGCATTACCCATCCCTCGCAGGACTAATATCCTTGACTTGAAGCTCGAGTCCTATCAGTTTGTTGCCAACGAAGACCATAACGCTATCAATGACTTCAATCGCAATCATATTTATGAATACATAAAGGTTTGCAGTAAGTTATCACAAAAAGTTAAGCAAATGCTTGGTTTGGACTATAATTATGTAAACAATAGTGAGATTACAGAAGATTTGATCCAAAATTATTTGAATAATATAAAAGATGATCAAATTATGCTCAAGATTTTTGATAATTTGTTAAAAATTATCAATAATTCAAATGATGAGAACCTAAATTTGGACAAAAAGTTAGCCAATTCTAAGGCCAGCGCTTTTATATGTGACATCAAGAATAGGCCTGAATTTGACTTATCATTGGATGTCATAAACCAGACCTCAAAGAATGAATACCTGATTCGCTCGCTTCTGGATATCGTCAGTGAGAATAATGTCCCCAAAAAAGAGATGAATGTTTTGGAAATTAACGTAACAAACGGACTGATGGCCATAGAAGTGGACCACCATTTGGCCTCTTCTCATATCTATCCAATTGATGTCAACTATACTATTGCTGTCAAATCTATTGATGGCTTACACGAAGACTTCAAGAAACAGTCGTTTAAATTGAATGAATGGAATCACAAGAAGAATGTCTTTCCATTAGACATATCGCCGAAGGATTTGATTATTTTTAATGATTCGCATGACTTATATGACATCAAAATTGAAGATCACATCCAAGAGATATATGACACGCTGACAGACAACGCATTCATGATATCTGTTTTTCGCACAAAACTCACGGAACCGGAGATGGCTTTGAATTCAATGAATGGTAAAAAGTATTTAACAAACAATGACTTAGAGAAGAGAGTCACCGACTTCTTGGGCGCCTCCAAAAAGATTGGATTTACTCTAATTAGCAGTAAATTTGATTCATTTGGTTCAATGGCTTTACTTTTCAAAAAGGTTTTCACTACACCTATGGCTCCAAAAGAAAATCAAATTATTGAAATTAATTCCGATTATAAGAATTGGTTTGAATTACTCAAAGAAAAATTGAAACAAAATAATGAAAGTGAAGAAAATAAGGAGAATATATGGCTTATCGCTAATGATTCAGCTATTAATGGCATCATTGGTCTCGTGAATTGTCTGCGTTTAGAGCCGGGAGGAGAGACTATTCGTTGTCTCTTTGATGTCGATAATCTGATATCACATCCCATTGATTTCAATACTAAACCCTTTTCTGATATCGTGACAAATGATTTGGCTATAAATGTGCTGAAAAACGGAAAGATCGGGACTTATAGACACTTCGCTTTACCAAAAGATTACGACAAATCCGATTCAAGCGACTATTTCTTAAATGTGGGCCATAATAGAGATCTGTCGAGTTTGCAGTGGTATGACTTCAAGAATATTGTGTCCAAGGAATCCAATTATGACATTTCAAACAACGTTATCAAACAAATTCATTGCGATGTCTATACATCTGGCATTAACTTTCGTGACGTCATGTTTGCAACAGGTATTTGAATTAGTTTATAAAAGTTAAAATTAAATATAACTAATTAAATATAAAATAATTGAATTAAATTAAAGGCCGAATCGCTTCGGGACCACAACTGCTATTCACTGATTGTTTGATTGGCTTTGAGTTCGCGGGCCGTCGGAGTGATACCGGAGAAAGAGTTTGTGGTTTCGATATGAGTCGATGTTTTGCCACATCTATCAATGTTAACGAAAAGTTAATATCAGCCATACCCGAGCACTGGTCTATGGAGGACGCGGTCACTATACTAAGTACTTATAGTACTGTTTGGTACGGACTCATAGAAAGGGCACAACTCAAGAAAAGTAATATTTTTAATTATATTTGACTTGAATTGGAAATTAAATATCTATTTTGGAAACAGATGAAAGCATTCTCATCCATTCGGGCGCCGGTGGTGTAGGACAGGCGGCTATAAGAGTTTGTCAGTTCTATGACTGCGATATCTTCGTAACTGTTGGCACAGAAGAGAAAAAGAAGTTTTTGATGACTGAATACAATATCCCAGAGAACAGAATATTCAGTTCAAGAGATATTCAGTTTAAGTACAGAATCAAGTCTCTGACTAAAGGAAAGGGAGTCAATCTGGTGCTCAACTCACTGACGGGTGAAAAACTTGAGGCCAGTTATGAATGCGTTGCAGATTGCGGTCGGTTTGTAGAGATCGGCAAATATGACCTCCAAATGAACAAACAGTTGGGAATGTTTTCATTCCTCAGAGATATCTCTTTCATCGGAGATGCGTTGCAGATTGCGGTCGGTTTGTAGAGATCGGCAAATATGACCTCCAAATGAACAAACAGTTGGGAATGTTTTCATTCCTCAGAGATATCTCTTTCATCGCAGTATCAGTCGATAGGAAATTATATTTTGAAGAGGGATTTATCGATAGATTCTACGATTGGATGCATAAGAACTCCAACAACGGAATGATTAAACCAATCAATAGGACTGTCTTTAAGGCAGAAGACGCTGAAAAGGCATTCCGTTATATGACAACCGGTAAACATATGGGAAAAATAGTTATTAAGACGAGAGACGAAGAAAGTGATAAAACTGCTATTCGTGTAATAAATGCGACCAACACTTTGAAGGTGACATCAAAGACATACTTTGATCCAAACAAGACTTATATAATAACCGGAGGTTTGGGTGGCTTTGGTATGGAATTAGTCCATTGGATGCTTTTCTTAGGCGCCCGAAAATTTGTGTTGACCTCAAGATTTGGTGCAAAACAAGATTATCAGAAGTATGTGTTGAACAGAATCGCATCCATGGGTGAAAACTTCAAAATGTTTGGGACAGAGATTGTTATATCAACCCATGATTCTAATACACTGGAAGGCAGTCGACAACTCTTAGCCGAAGCGAGTAAATTGGGTCCAATCGGTGGTGTCTTTCATTTGGCTCTTGTCCTCAACGACTGTCTCATTGAGAATCAAACTTATGATAAATTCCAGGAAACTATTGATTCAAAAACACGAACGTTTGAAAATATGGATAAAATAACACGAGAGTTGAGCATAAATTTGGATTACTTTGTGGTGTTTTCATCGGTGAGTTGTGGTAAAGGAAACGCCGGACAATCCAACTATGGTTTCGCTAACTCTGTCTGCGAACACATCTGTGAGTCCAGACGTAGGGATGGATTACACGGTTTGGCCATTCAATGGGGACCTATCGGTGACGTCGGAGTCCTCGCAGAAACAGATGTCGTCAGCTCTTTGGCTGGAATTGTGAAACAGAGAATCAATTCTTGTTTAGATATTTTGGATAAATTGCTTCAATCACGCGAAGCGATTGTCTCTTGTGTTGTAAGTTTTATATGAAATATTTTTTAGGACATCCATTATTTTAGATTTTAATTCAATTTATTATCAATTTATAGGTAAGAGCTAAGAGAGTGACCCAATCGGGTACTCGTGAGGCAAGAATTGTGGCCCAGATATGGCAGGCATTAGGGATAGATCCCAAGACAACACCCGAACACTTAACTCTGGGTGAGATCGGTATGGAGTCTATGTTTGCCATAGAATTACAACAGGGATTGGAAAGGGATTATGACATAAAGTTAACATTAAATGACATCAAAAACATAACCATCAAAAATATGAAAGACTTTGAAATGGGAAAAGTGGAGGTCTTTCGGCAATACACTAAAGACATTCGTATTGCGAGAGAAAAGTTGAGTAAAATTAAGTTTATTATTCCCGATGAGAGTCACACCAAACTTAATAGTGTGACGACTGGAAAGCCGGTCTATTTCTTGCCTCCACTCGAAGGCATATTTGCATCACTGGAAGGGTTGGCCAATAAGATAGACCGACCCGTCATTGGTCTCAATTGGATCAAAGATATGGAGAAAATGGCTTCTCTTAAGGAGATCAGCAGATATTACACTCAACTCATGAAAACTCTTGAGCCCAAAGGTGACTACGATATTGTGGGACACTTTTATGGAGCACTCATAGCCACGAAAATGCTTAAGAAGGCACCGATAGGTCGGGCAGTAATCATAGACTCATTATCTGAGACACAAGTGAACGAAGAGATGCTAACCGACGAGTATTTACTTGAATTGATCGTCAAATTTATTTCAAAGGATTTGCCACAAGTAGTGAAGGATAAGCTGCTGAGAGACATGAAAACGGGCGGTGATGTGGACACCAAACTGAGTAAACTTAGTTTTGAAATCAAAGACTTTGTCGGCAAAAGCCTTATGAGTAAACATTTGGACGAAATTCTGAGGAATTCATTCAAAAGAGCAAAATTATTCACTACTTATCGACTGAACATGAAAAACAAATTGAAACAAATGAAGTACAGCGTCGGCAAAAAGTATCTGCAAATGAGCGGAAAGTTACTAATTATTAAACCCTTTGAGACAATCGGTGATAATATCGAGGAAGACATTACTGAACGCATTAAGGATTCATATTTTCTGCCAGAAAAGGTTTGTTAGTTTGTAATACTATACTGTAATAATGTTATCATAATTTTAATGATCAATATTTTACTTTTTTCACAAAAGGGATTGGAAGGAAAACTAAACTTTCAAAAAGTTAATGAAAATCCGGATGATCTGGCGTTTGATAAAATCGCTGAAAGCATTAATCAATATTTAAATTCTAAAAAGTAGTTTCCATTATTACTATCTTATTATAACACTTATAATTATTACTCATTTATGTTATCATTAATTCATTAATTATATTTTTATAATGGTTTGAATATTTAAAGTACTGAAAAAATACTCAATAAAATACACTTGAATTCTCTAATTGTTTACATTTTATTGGAAAATATGGATTTCAATGAACTGTATTTTCCAGATATCGTAACAAATCTGAAAGAATAGGATCCAAAGCACAAACAAATTGGCCAAATGGGCGCCGACTATCACATTCTGGAGCAATGGGATCCATACTTGTCTAATAGATGGTGGACTGGCCACTAAATATGACATCAGACAGTCTGTCATCACTTTGCTCTTCGCCGATTCAATAGACTTGCAGATGAGGGCTGTGATGAACAAAACAATCACCAAATAAGCCGTGATTTGCGATGAATTGTGTCTCCAATAGCCTTCCAAAGAATTCCTCACAATTTGAAGTCTGATTTTGTAGCGACTCTTACAGACTGAACACATGTAAAGAATACCAGAGGTTTGGATCCATGTCTTGAGACACTGTTTGTGAATGTACTGCAAATAAATACACAAACAGTGTCTCAAGACATGGATCACATTCTTAACATACTTTCATAGTCCCCGAGCATTTACATGGACTCAATAGCTCGCCGGCGGTCACACCTTCACCACAAAAGCGACACTCTTTTACTTCTGCTGTTTGTCTTTGTATGGCATTCATTGGATCCGTTATTAGTTTTATGAATTGATGGATAAATGTCTTGAATTTATGTCATAATTTTGTAATTTTAAATGAGTTTACATCATATCGTTTAAATCAATGATAACATTACGCTAATGAATAAAAGTTAGCGCGAGATTCACATTAAAACATTGAGTTTTGGTAAATGAAAATATAATATTTATGGTAAATTTGATTCAAAAGATTCGGTACATATCACTAAGATTTAACAACTTTTATCAACATTATGATTGTATTACAGACTTGCATTTTATTTACAAAAACTTTAATTTTTTGTCCGCATTCATCACAAAATTAGATACAAATGGTCAGGCTATTTGTTAACTTTTTAACCCTATTAATATTGGTCCCGTGCAATAATTAGCCTCTTTTATTTGATACTCTACTAATGAATAGCAATTATAATGTTAACAATGAACTGTAAAAATGCAATCAATAACCGATTCACGAGATAATGCCTTAAATTACAAAATAATTAATTTTCTGTTACTTTTAGAATTTATAATTCATTTTATTTTGACATTTATTCTGTGAAACCATTATAAAGAGATAAAAATGAGATCTTATGTGTTAGTTATTGGTTTACTATGTGTTTTGAATGCAATATTAGCTCAAGAATTCTGCTCCGATTCCAATGGATTAAAAAATGTGTTTTTTATGGGAGATTATAATTACATGAAAAGAGAGTCATTATATGGCGACAAACAAAGTTATTACAGACAAGTAGTCAATAAGACATTCAAAGGCGTCCAAACCAGGGGGTGGGACCCTTATTTCAGATCCAATAGTATGTATTTCAAATATCATCACTCAATTCTGTGGCAATTGAGTTATCATTTCAAGCCATAACTTATATGACATTAAATTTGGTCACACAATACACGACTTATAAGCATTGAACCCATTATTTCAGATATGATGTCAATTACCGGTATAACCGCATTTGCAATCACGAGTATTCCGGACACTTGTGGCACTCAATCTGATTGTGCAAAGTTGCTAAACAAGGGCTTCATTATCGGCACTTCATCTCAATTGTCTTCACCTCAGTCTTCTTATACTGCCTATGAATTGCAAGTGATTGGAGGCATTTATTCATACTCACCGATGGCACAGGGATCTCACTTGCCATACAATTTGCAGTCACACGGATCCGCTCGTGGGTCACCCTTTTGGCCGTCTCAACAGACATACCCCATCGTTGCGTCCGCTTATGATCACTACAATTATCAGATAATTCACGTCATCAGTGAAAAGCTATACTTCGGTACCATTAGAGACACAACCATTGATTGGCACGAAGCCGACGCTACCCAAGTGCTGGCGTCCAAAACCATCGCCAATATACACATCAATGGTTTTGTTCACTACGAGAGTCAGACCTATGCGGTGATCACCGACGCCGACCAGATGTCGGTGTCTAATGAGACACAGCCAGAGATGATGGTATATACGGGTCAATACAAATTCGCGGCACAGGTATTGAAAGGAGTTTTATATAATTCATACATTTATATAATTATCTTATAATGACTGCAGACTAATGTGACACTTGAAGATGACATATATGGCTGTCGAGTGAGAGTGGGAGGCAATGTTGGTACTCATGAGGGATCACCAATTCCTGGCGCACCTAAACCAACGCCAACTCTTGAAAATAGCTACACATGGCTTTGGATACTATTACCTATTTTGGTCATCATTTTGATTGTTATTTTTGTTTTTGTGGTCATTTCAGTGGTTGGTGTCAAGAAAGCTGACAAAAAGCTCAAAGTTAGCGAACAAACGAAACAAACCAAAGAAAGTAATACAAAGAAAAGTCCGACACAAAGGACTGAGACAACCACTGAAACCCTTTAACATATATTCACTTATTTCAAAGTTTTATTATACTTATTGTCACAATTATTACTTGAATTATCAAAATAAATAATATTTTTAAAAATGAAATCCAGTTCAAACATAAATCTATAATATAACTTATTACAAAATAATTAACCATTCTTACTGTTAGTTATTCACTTTCATTCCTATATGTACCATATATTCATCGGTATGTCTAAGCTTTAGACTCAAAAGTGTCTTGTTTTGTACATTCGTTGTAATCAATTTCAATTCAATCAAAACTCATTCAAACCGACCGCTAATTCAATGTTTGTTTATCTAAAAGTCAAGATAAAAGTGTCATAATTTAACTTTTTAAATACCATTTCTTAAAAATACAATTTCTACTCACTTTTTATGATAATGTCGATAAATTACTACCGTATAACTAGCAGTACACTACTATCGATAAATAACTAACTACTTAACACATATTTTTCATTAAATATTTAATATTGAATATGAATACGAGCAAGGTCAACTAGCGATCATTGCTGTTGATATAAAACTACCAATTAATATGATTGTGACAATTTCTAAAGTTTAAATGATTTAGATTTTGAATAATTCAAATAAATAACTTTCAGTCAATAAAACTAAAAAGTTATAAAAGGTTTTAATAGCTTGATAATTTACAATTAATTAGAGTTCATTAAATAGTAATTTTGGTTAAAAAGTCAAATAATTAAATAATAAAATCAATGGATATATTGATAAAAGTTTGAGTAATAATACATTTGCATTATTTGCCAAAATCGCGATTCAATTGAATGTAAAAAATAAATAAATGCGAGAAATAGAGAGCAATAAATACAATAAGTGGTAAATTAATAGCGCCGTCGTTGCCGTCCATATAGTAGGGGTCCAACTGTGGGGTCAGTATGTAATCCACGACCGACGTGTCCTCCTGTCCGTACAAATGGTCTAAGTTTTTCATCCAATTCTGTGACACATTATTCGTTGCCATCCATTGTCTCAGTTCTGACCGAAACTCTTCGGAATCACAGCACGAGATCTCTTGAATGGCGATCGCATCCAAACACAAGACAGAGCCGTAAATGCATAAAATTATGAGCAAATAGTGGACACAAGTCATGCTTTATATCTCCCACAACTAGACTATCATAAAACTCACTCTTAATTCAATTGAAATGACCCTCTGGTTGAGAGACAACACACAGACAAAAGTGTTTTTATCTCACATCTAAAGTATAAGTAAAAAATGTCAAATATCTCAACTTTTGCATTAGGAATGCATTAATTGAAAACTTTCAATACATTGTAATTCAAATCAACTATTTGTTAATTTGATTTTCCCTTCAATGCTATCATATTATTCATTGGACTAATGGTCTGAAACTGAATGATGAGCTGGTGTTTGGTTTCTGAATCCTTCACAATATTATTCGCTATATATTTGCTATTAATATATTGATATCTGTATGGAATAACATAAATAAATGTAATTATTATTGAAAAACAGTCTGTTATTATATATAACTAATATCAGTCACTATATTTATAACTGATTGAGCTATTGGTTAAATGTATAATTATTTTTGTAACTTAACTATACAGTAGATATACTGAACTATTAAATCCTATTTTTGTATTCCTATATCAATATACTTAGCAAACAATTCCAACATATCATTATTGTGTATTAAATTTCAATGACATGTTAGACTAATAAATAACAAAATACATCTTTTTTGAAATATAGATTAGGAACTGAAAACATATTTTAATCATTTGATTGATTAAAATGCAGAACTGATTTCATAATCACTTTCAGTCAAGAGATTATTAAATTAAGAGTACATAATACCTTTACATTCAAGTAATTTATATTAAATATTTTGCTAAGAGCATTTTAATTTTATTTTCATTGAACTTTAGATTCTATTAACTTTTAATTAAGTATAAAAATATTTTATATAAGTAAACATTAAACAAACAAATATTTATACAAACATATTGGTGATATTTATAGCATTATAAATTTTATATTTAATTTTATTTTATTAAAATGTACAAAAATTTATGCAAATAATAAAAATATTATATCAACCTTAATTTACCACTATTAAGGATGAGCCTGGTAGTTTATAATAAATGAATGATTGGTATAGTCTATAGTATTTGGGTGGTGGGATATGGGAAGCATTTATGAAATAGGTTCAAAAACAATTATTGTATTCATAATATTAATACACAAAATGGTTGGTTAAAAATATACTAATTTATATATTCAATTAAAATCACTAATAATTAATAAATAAGTTCTATTAACTCAAGTGTTAAGAAAATGTCACAAATTTTAATAATTAAGCAATAATCTGTGCAATGTTTGAAAACGTCATTCAAATATGAAATAAGTAACTAATTATTAATTTAAATTTCATTATAAACATCTTTATGTTTAAATACTTTAAATAATATGAGCAACTTTCTGGTCATTCTTTAGCATTTTATAATATTTAAATCACAACTAATAAGTATAATCAATAGATTTAGAAAATTTATTTAATGATTCATTTGAGGAATCAATCGTAAATAATTGTGGAGAAAATTCACTGATTAAGTGCCCGGATCCTCAGTACTTGTTGTGTTTTAATGATATTTACACTGTAGATACATGTAGTTAAGAGTTTACAAAACTATTTCAAACTAAACCTCTTTTCAGATGAGACGCAAGTGAAGGCACGGGTTATACCGAAAGTCACTCTCAATAACGGCCAACAAATGCCAATCATTACGTTAGGGACGTATCCAATGCCTAACACTAGAGAGACATTGGATGTGCTCATGGATGCCATCGAAGTGGGCTATCGATCATTTGACACCGCATTTCAATACGACAACGAACTGGTTGTGGGACTGGCGCTCAGAAATATGATAGAGTTGGGTCACCTCAAGCGTCAGGACTTCTGGATCTCCATAAAAGTGTGGAACTCTTTCCACAGCCGAGAGCAAACCAACGCCAACTCTTGAAAATAGCTACACATGGCTTTGGATACTATTACCTATTTTGGTCATCATTTTGATTGTTATTTTTGTTTTTGTGGTCATTTCAGTGGTTGGTGTCAAGAAAGCTGACAATAAGCTCAAAGTTAGCGAACAAACGAAACAAACCAAAGAAAGTAATACAAAGAAAAGTCCGACAAAAAGGACTGAGACAACCACTGAATCCCTATAACATATATTCACTTATTTCAAAGTTTTATTATACTTATTGTCACAATTATTACTTGAATTATCAAAATAATTAATATTTTTAAAAAATGAAATCAAGTTCAAACATAAATCTATAATACGAGCTTTAGGCAACCCGACAGGCGTTAGAGCCATGTCAATGGGCTAGTATATTTTTAAACTGATGAGTAATATCAGTTATACTTTCATATGAACTTATGGAAAATAGCACCTGAATCAATTTTTATTTTAAACTACTAACGCCTGTCTGGTTGCCTAAATATCATATATTATACAATAACTAACCATTCCTACAGTTAGTTATTCACTTTTATTCCTATATTTACCATATATTCATCGGTATGTCTAAACTTTAGACTCAAAGTGTCTTGTTTTGTACATTCGTTGAAAATAAATTTTAATTCAATCAAAACTTATTCAAACCGACCGCTAATTCAATGTTTGTTTATCTAATAGTTAAGATAAAAGTGTCATAATTTAACTTTTAAATACCATTTCTTAAAGATACAAATTTTACTCACTTTTTATGATAATGTCGATAAATTACTACCGTATAACTAACAGTACACTACTATCGATAAATAACTAACTACTTAACACATATTTTTCATTAAATATTTAATATTGAATATGAATACGAGCAAGGTCAACTAGCGATCATTGCTGTTGATATAAAACTACCAATTAA
>CAJPVJ010000996.1:0-16235 GCA_905397405.1 Oppiella nova
TTAGAGACCCGACAACTCGTTTGGACGACCGGTTCGGTGGACATGAAGTCAGGAATGGATGGTTTGGTGGACTTGAGAGAAGTGAAAGAAGTGAGGATTGGACCCATTTCTAAGATAATGGACAAAATGCTTGAGGAGGACGTGTTCAGGAAATGGGATAAACAGCAGTGTCTTAGTCTACTCTATGGACAGCAATTCCGACTCAAGACCCTCTCGTGCATCGGTAGGTCTCACTCTGTTTGCCATCAGTTCTCTCAATGATTGTATGTTTGATTGCAATGACAGCCAACACNTAAGATAATGGACAAAATGCTTGAGGAGGACGTGTTCAGGAAATGGGATAAACAGCAGTGTCTTAGTCTACTCTATGGACAGCAATTCCGACTCAAGACCCTCTCGTGCATCGGTAGGTCTCACTCTGTTTGCCATCAGTTCTCTCAATGATTGTATGTTTGATTGCAATGACAGCCAACACTCCTCACGAGTGCGAGCAATGGGTTCGTGGCCTCAGGTTTCTGGTGGAAGAGACTCAGAGAGCATCTCATTGTCTTCAGTTGGAGCTATGGCTTAAAAAAGAGTTCAATTTGACTGAAAACTCCAAATCCGTGTAAGACTTGTCATTCAATTGACATTAGTTTCCGGTTTGTTATCAGTTTTGGTTATCATTTCTTTAGCATAACTCTCAAGGAATTGAAGGCATTTCTGACGAGAAATAATAGTAAACTTCAAAACAATAAATTGAAAGAATATTTCCAAGAAGTCGACCTCAAAAAGACCGGCGAAATCGGTTTCGACGGCTTCTCCACGTTTTACCACAATTTGATTTATGAGAACAAAATCTTCTGCGAATACTTTGCCTCTTATTCTACGGATCGCAACCGAATTACAGCCGAAGAATTGGTTGACTTTCTGTCCAAAGAACAAAATGAAGTGATATCTGACGGCATTAAGAGTGTCCACAAACTGATGAAAGAGTTTCTCAAAGACTCGAATCAAAAGCGCGATTCAAACGATTTGTATTTCACTAGAAAAGAGTTTATGAATTATTTATTTTCCAAACAAAACGATATTTGGGACACAAGTCATGATCAGGTGAACCAAGATATGAATAGACCGCTCACTCACTATTGGATCGCATCGTCACACAACACATACTTAACCAAAGATCAGGTGACCAGCGAGTCGTCGACCGATGCTTACGCCCGGTGTCTACGAATGGGCTGTCGTTGTATTGAATGTAAAGATAATTATTTAAATAATTGTGTCTTTTCTAATAATCATTACTTGACAAAACAACTTAGTCACCTGACAACCCTGCCGGGCCTGCCGTTTGGTGAGTATATAGTGCCGGTGTGAGAGTGGTGAGCTTAGTTTAAATATCTGCATTAGTTTGCCATTAATGAAAACGCTTTCATTACATCTGAATATCCGGTCATTCTTTCGATCGAAAACCACTGCACTCTTCCTCAGCAGAGATATATGGCTCAGACATTCAAAGACATCTTCGGAGGTATTTATACATTGTTTGCTAATTAAGATTAAAAATTTTGATTCATCACATGTTTAGATCTATTGCTAACACAACCCATCGAAAGGGATGGGGTGGCGATGCCATCACCCAATCAACTGAAGAGGAAGTTTATTATAAAAGTTTGTAAATATAACCCCATATTCTGCCAATTCCTTAATTTTTATGATTTTAAAGCATAAAAAACTTCCGGAGGGATCGGATGAGAAATTTATTCAACTCCGGACTACTGACGATAATATTATGGATATGGATGTCAGCAATTCGGTTAAGAATGGCGTTCTATATCTGGAGGACCCAATTGATAGGGTATTCATTTGAATATACAGTACTATTTTGGACACTAAATGTTTGTGTGTGCGATGCCATCAGGAATGGAGGCCTCACTTCTTTATGCTGACCAACGATAAGATGTATTACGCAGAGAATGACCACAACTCCGAAGAGGACGAAGACAATGAGAGCGAACGACTTAATGGTCTGAACCATAGAGAGGGCACTTTGATTGGCACTGAAGAGTTGCATTTGGATGAGAAGTGGTTTCACGGAAAGCTGGCCGGAGGTCGCAATCAGGCCGAAGCGCTTCTGCACCGGTATTCACACTTAGGAAACGGAACATTTCTGGTTAGGGATAGCGATACGTTTGTCGGCGACTATTCGCTGTCGTTCTGGAGAGAGGGACGAGTGAATCACTGCCGGATCAAACAAAAACAAGAGAGAACTGGAACTAAATACCATTTAATAGATTCAGTCACTTTTGACACACTTTACGGTCTCATAACTCACTATCAGTCGCATCCACTCCGGAGTCAGGAGTTTTCCATTCAGTTGACTGAACCCGTGCCTCAGCCCAACTCACATGAAAGCAAGGACTGGTATCACTCGAGTATGACTCGAGTCCAGGCCGAGGATATGCTTAAACGACTCCGATATGACGGCGCCTTTCTTGTGAGGCCTTCCGAGAAGGAGGAGAATTCGTTCTCCATATCGTTCCGGTATTTATGAGTGATTTGTTTATTTTGTCATAAAATTTCATTTATTTGGATCTCGTATTTCAGAGCCGATAATAAGATCAAACACTGTCGTATCAAACATGAGGGAAGGCTTTATATTATTGGAAACGTTCAGTACGAAAGTCTCGTCGAATTAATCAGTTTCTATGAGAAACATCCTCTCTATAGGTCTGGTCATTATATCATTAATAATTGCAAAACTCGACTCTATATTCACTTTCATGTGTTTATACTGTTTAGAAAAGTTAAACTCAAATATCCCACAAACGAAGAAATTGTCAAAAGGATCGGTTCTGTGAGTACTTTATTCTTACGAATTGTTTCAGTGATTGTTAACGGTATAACGCTGTGAAGGAACCGATGGGAACAGAAGGCAATTACATGGATCCCAATGGCCTCCCAGTGACTGTCAAAGCATTGTTTGATTATAAGGCCGACAGAGGCGATGAATTATCTTTCTGTAAGCACGCGATCATAACGAATGTGATGAAACTGGAGAAGGGCGGGTGGTGGAGGGGGGACTACGGCGGCAAAAAGCAACACTGGTTTCCCGAAAACTATGTCCAAGAGATCGAAGGCCTCGATAACACTGAAAAGGTATTGATTTCTAGAAATATTTAATTTGATTGTCATTTCTATTTGATTGTAAACACAGTCTTCAGACGTGAGTCAACCCTTTGGTAATCTTCAGAAGGGAAGTATAGATATTATCGGCTGTTCTGTGGTCGCGCAGAACGGGACAGTTAGGGGCAAAGATCATGTGTTTAGTGTGGTTTCTCCCACACAAACCACTCCAATAGAAATCTCAGCGCAAACTGAAGAAGATATGGTCGAATGGATTACGAAGATTAGAGAGACGTCTCAACTCTTTAACGATAAGGTTTGCAATATTTCTCGGCATTTGGTTTATTTATATCACTATATATTTGTTTGGTTTAAAAGATGAAACAAAATCAAGAAATGGAGAAAAGCTTACGAATAGCACAAGAATTCTCAAATCTAATCATATATTGTCGGGCCGTTCAGTTTGTCCCCGAAAGTGAGCACTTTATGAGAAATTTCAATTGTGAGCCCTGAATGAATAATTGTATACTTATTTAGAAATCGGGAATTTCACGGAAATGTCTTCATTTCCGGAGTCAAAAGTAGAGAAATGGTTGACACAAAACAACTGCCAATTTTTGCTCAAATATAATAAAACTCAATTCACTCGCATTTACCCGAAAGGCGGTCGAATAGATTCATCGAATTACGATCCCATGAAGATGTGGTTAAACGGCATCCAAATGGCGGCCCTTAACTATCAGACTCCCGATAAAGCTATGCACTTGAATGGCGCAATGTTTAGACAAAACGGTCGATCCGGTTATGTCCTCAAGAGTGACATCATGTTTGACGAGGATTTCAATCCTTACAACAGAAGTACACTTAAAAATGTGGAACCAATGACTCTGACAGTGAAAGTAAGATATTTGATTATTACCGTATATTAATATTAAACAGACAAAGTTGACTTGATGTTAATGATAATACAGATATTGGGGGCGAGACATCTCGTTAATTCTAAAAGAGGTTATATCAGCCCATGGGTTGAGGTGGAAATTGTGGGCACAGAATATGATGCCAACAAACATAAAACACATACAATTCGTAAGTCATTGGAAATGTTGGACACAATTGATTGTATTTTATAAACTCTTTTAACATAATGTTTATTACATTAGCGGATAACGGTCTGAATCCCGTGTGGAACCAGTCATTTAACTTTCTGTATTCAACAGGTCTAGATCGTAAAGATGCCGAACAACACTTGCTGCTCCTGTACAAACCTCTGGGTTTGTAAAATCCGGTGCCCTGCATAGGTTAGTTTACGAATTCTTGACCATACATTAAGTATTGGTTATTAAATGGAGTTTTTATTGAACTGTCGTTTAATTGTATGATTAAAGGGTTCAGAAGTGTTCCCCTGAAGAATGAGTACAGCGAAGAGCTTGAATTGGGCTCACTCTTGGTCCACATTAGCATCAAAACAGTTCCGGTATTAAAAGCTTAGCAATTAATTGATGCCTATTAACCAAATAACTAACACTTGATTCACATTTCATGCCTTTACTACTGCTCTCAGTCTAAGACTAAATGCTTGCACTAGGATTCTATCGCTTATTAGATGAGGTGCTGGTCTCTGCCATTCTCTCAATTAGTGATCAAATTTTGAATAATATTTTGTTTGATTAGTCCGAAGACCCTATTTATAGCTCAATCCAGGAATTGAGAGACCGATCGCGTAATTTAAATAGACTCATAGACGAGGCCGATAGGGTCGGCGATTCACTAGAGGCCCAGCGTTTCAGAGCTCAGTTGGGAAGAGTTGAAGAGCAGCTCATCAATAAAAATCAGGAGAGGTTTGCTTTAATGTCAACTCATTTTCATTGAAATTGACTTTAATTTGGATGTATGTCTTCACTAGAATGAGGGGTTCAACAAATGGCAGTCTTTAATGAATCGCAAGACATTAATCCCAACACACAATCAACTGTTTGTTTTTACACGAATACAATATTTTACTATTACTTACGGAATTAACTTACAGCTCATCACCAAATGTTGACAATTGTTATCCTTAAAGCCTTAAAAGTGATCAGTACTTAACTTATCATTATTTTGTAAAGTGTCTCAAACTATGGAAAGGCCTTAATTTTATTGCCAAATGAATTTCTATAACAAAGAGTTTATAATCATGTTTATACATCCATTACTTATACCGTCAAACAATGGCTCTACATTTAATCATCGAGTCTATGAGAGTAACGCATTTGTTACCACTTTTGTGGTCTCATAAAAGTTTATTTATTAATTCATTTGCTAAACAATTGCTGTTACATAACTCGACACAATATAAGCTCTCATACTGTCATTCCTTGTATACGTTATACTGTATTCTAAGCGGTCAGCTCTTAAACAACTATATTATTGTATTTGATCTCAATTTATATGTTTTATACAAATTGTATGATTGGATCAAAAGATTCAAACAATTTTCACTCATTAAAAGTGTTTGAAAGCCTAACTACCGGATGCAGTGAACGAGACTTATCTCTGACCTATCACTCAATTATACAACTTCTTCTCCCTCTCGCGCACGAGTTTATCCATTTGTCCGGAATCCAGTTCCTTCATATCGGACACAACACTCGTGTCACTGAATCCGAACAACACGTTATAATAGACGGGAAAAGTGAAGTGACTTTCGTTCANTCTCCCTCTCGCGCACGAGTTTATCCATTTGTCCGGAATCCAGTTCCTTCATATCGGACACAACACTCGTGTCACTGAATCCGAACAACACGTTATAATAGACGGGAAAAGTGAAGTGACTTTCGTTCACAAAAAAAGTTCTGCCATTCATTTTGCAGTTCCCGAAAATGGTGGCCACCAGAGGGTTGTCGCTCTTAATCACCTGACGCTGAACGGCAGCCCCGGGTTTGCACTGAAACGTGTGTGTCTTGAACGGCATAAACCATCTCCACGTCGAGACACTAAACATACGAGTGTTGCGGTTGAAGTACATCCGTAAGACATAGCGTCGCGAGAGGTTTATGTGAAACAAAGACGTTATGATCATTATTTCCAGGATATACTTCTCCATAAGACTAGGATTATGGTGAGGATCAGGTGGTACTGATGCGTCTTCGGGCAACAGTTTGAAGACAATGCATAAGAGTATAGTGAAGGCGGGGAACAGTATGCCTCCCATAGTGGCGATGCGATTGATTTCTGCCTTATAGACCAATATATTGCTCGTCCGGTCGATGGCATCCTTCTTGAAGTTGTGTTCAACTCCTCTGTCCTTCAGACGAATGATCCGCCAATACGTGCGAAGTCTCGCGTAGTTTATAAACCTCTTGCAGACACTTGTGGTCACATTGGGTGACAACAGTCTTCGGGAGGCATTCACTTGTGTCCAACACTGCAAACATGTGTCATGAGTATGAGTCATGCGTTCATTTGTGGTCATTATTGCGACAAACCTTTGAGTGGATTGTCCGACAATTGTATGCATCGGTTGGACACCACTTGACATGACATCGGAGTATAGAAAACACAGCATTAGGTTTGCATCCAATGTATGCATTCATGACAAACACCACTCAATTCAATGTGTTTTACGTTCAGATCATTTAAAACCCCAATTCATGTCATGTTTGGACCGGAGTTTGTGTGTCACGTGACTTAGTGGCTGTCAATGGGAGTCATCTATTGGTGGTTGAGTTGACACAAACGCAATGCACTCAACGCATGCGCACTCAATGTCTCTCATAATTGTCTCACATTTTGTTGTTTTGTTTTTGTATTTAATTTAAATTTAAATAGTTTTTCACTTTTATTTAAATCTCTTTTTCATCGTTTGGATCACTTTTAATACAGTAAACCATTTAATAAACACTTTTATAGTGAACTGTATTGAGTTAGAGACCAATGCAAGCATTTGTCGTGATTTCTATGCATTAACTTCGAGTACAGTATGACTTAAATGTAAACAAAAAGTGTTTCAAAATATTGACAATTATTTGAGTGAAGACTGGACTCCAAGACATGTGACCATTGGTTGCAAACCATTTGATTATCCGTTCATTGAATCAACACTTTTGACATTAAATGTAATTTCAAACTAATTTTATATAAAAATATAGATTTAATTCATTTTCAGCAATAATTTTCACATTTGATGCCATCATTAGCTGTAAACTAATGAATGACTGTTTGTATAGTTTGTGCGAAAAGTATGAACTCATGGCAAGTGAGCGGAAGAGTGGCTGAAGAGTGAGGCCATGAGTGGAACAAATGCGAGCACTTCTTCGGGATCGTCGACGTCTGGGTCGACGACAACAGAGCCGTCGATTCAGCAGAAGAATAATCTGCAGAGAATCGCACTGAAGAAGCATCAGCTGAAGACATGGACCAGAAGTAAGAAGTTGGAGAAACTGGCCGTATATTCGCAGTGCAGGGCTGCGGACAACACATGCAAATGCAACGGTTGGAAGAACCCCAACAACAATCCCATCCCTCCCTCTGACAGACATCACGACAGACACAACAACGCAGTCTCGCAGATGACAGACCCCTGTCGTAGTTGTGGTCATCACTTGAGTCAGTCTTTAGTTCATGAATTACCGTAACTTTTGAGTCAATCTTGACTCCCTTTCCTTATAATAATATTGAGTGCAAGGGTTAACCCGATGTGTATCCGACAGGCGCTCACGTGAGTCACTTGGATGCCGTGAAAGAGGAGGAATTGGATCGACTGCTGGGGATTGTAGTGGACGTGGAGAACCTGTTTATGTGCGTTCATATAGAAGAGGATACGGACACAAAACAAGTGTATTTCTATTTATTTAAACTGTTGAGGAAAGCCATTATGATTATGAGTCAGCCCTCAGTGGAGGGTCCGCTCGGAAACCCTCCCTTCGAGAAGCCTTCCATCAAAACGGTATGAAAGGACTGAATTGAATTCCAATCAATTGTATGACTGACTGACTGTGTGTTTGTGTCAAAGGGTGTCATAAACTTCGTGTGTTTCAAATTCAGTCACTTGTCTGAGAAGGAATGGCAGACAATGTATGATTTGGCCAAAATGTTTCTCCATTGCCTCAACCACTGGAAGTTAGAGACCCCTCAGGCCCGCAAACAGCACTCACCTAATGAGGACGTGTCCGCCTATAAGATCAATTACACGCGATGGCTGTGCTATTGTCACGTGCCTGCCTTCTGCGACAGGTATGCCTCACATATGCCTCACATTCAGTTTCATATCATTTGATTAACATTTGTCTCAATCGGTCCACAGTTTGACTCATTTCGAGACGTCTTTAATCTTCGGTCGAACTCTATTGCGGTCTGTATTCCAGACAATGAGACGACAATTATTAGATAAATTTCGGGCCGAAAAGGACAGAATGCCGGCCGACAAGCGAATACTCGTTTTGACTCATTTCCCACGATTTCTCTCAATGCTCGAGGAGGAGGTCTACGCAAACAACTCTCCCATTTGGGACTCGGATTTCAAACAGAATATGCCGTCGTTTGCCTCCAACTCTAATGCCTCGAATGCATCCAAAAATACTTCTAATTCCTCCAACACATTCACCTCAACCCTAACCCCAACCCCACCCCCAACCAACTCATCATCAGAATCGCAATCAAAGTCGTTCTTAAACGTAAGCACCGGTACGGGAGCTCTGCTCTCGTCGACGCCATCGTTGGCCTCGTCGTCCGGGTTCACGACATTTAACTTAAGTCCCGGTTTGACGACATCACCGAAAATGACAAGAAGTGAGAAACGCATTCGTCGTAACTCTGAGGCCAACCCTGAAGTCAAAGTCGAACCGACGACTAAAAAGCCTAAGATCTCAATCCCCGGGGATATCAGTGACGACACGGTCTCGCGTGCTGTCAATGCCATAAACAAGACGAAGGCGGCGATGGAGGTGACGACCGCTCTGTTGCCCGAAATCTCGGCCAGAGATGAGTCGGCGCGCAGTGAGGAGAAGAAAGGACTCATTAGTTTCCATATCGTCTCCAATTCGTTGAGCAAAACGGTTGACAAACAGGACTTAATTTGGTTGATAGGACTGCAGAACGTGTTCAGCCATCAGTTGCCGCGAATGCCTAAGGAGTACATCACTCGACTGGTGTTCGACCCGAAGCACAAGACGTTGGCACTGATCAAGGACTCGAACAAAGTGATTGGCGGCATATCCTTCCGTATGTTCCCCAACCAGGGCTTCTCGGAGATCGTGTTCTGCGCCGTCACTTCCAACGAACAGGTCAAGGGTTACGGCACTCATCTCATGAACCACTTGAAGGACTACCACACCAAGCATAAGATCCAGCACTTCCTGACCTATGCGGACGAGTTCGCCATCGGGTACTTCAAGAAGCAGGGCTTCACCAAAGACATCAAACTTCCCAAATCCGAGTACTTGGGGTATATCAAGGAGTACGAGGGGGCGACCCTCATGGAGTGCCAACTCAACCCCTCCATCACTTACGTTCAGTTGACTTCTGTCATCAGAAGACAGAAGGAAATCATTAAGAAATTGATTGAAGAGAAGCAGAAGAAGTTACACAAAGTGTATCCCGGACTCAATTGCTTCAAAGACGGCGTTAAAGAGATCGCCATCGAAGCCATTCCAGGCATCAAAGAGTTGTCCGGTTTTAAGCCCGAGAAGCGACAGCTCAAAGAAGAGGCCAACGACTCGGAGAACAGTATGTTTAACGTGTTTAAGACTATTCTGACGCAAGTGAAGAACCACAACAGTTCGTGGCCTTTCCTCAGACCAGTGGAGGTGTCGGAGGCGCCCGACTATTACGACTACATTAAGTACCCCATGGATATCAAGACTATGTCCGAGAGACTGAAAAATAAATATTACGTCAATAAACGCCTATTTAATGCCGATATGACCCGAATATTCCAGAATTGCAGGGCTTATAACAGTCCCGACACCGAGTACTACAAGTGCGCCAACACTTTGGAGCGCTTCTACAATAATAAGATGAAAGAGGCCGGACTTCTCGAGAAATAGCACCCATACCCCCAACTCTACCCTCTATCCCCTGCACACACTTATTATTGACTACAATATTAATGATTCATTTATACAGTATTTATATTGCAATGATTTGAACCGAAAGTAATTCTATAGATAAATAGCACCCATACCCCCAACTCTACCCTCTATCCCCTGCACACACTTATTATTGACTACAATATTAATGATTCATTTATACAGTATTTATATTGCAATGATTTGAACCGAAAGTAATTCTATAGATAACGATATTTTAAGAATTGTCTTATTTTAATAGTATATTGTATTATAGTTTTCATATGTATTTATTAGCACCACTTTTATTATATGATTTTTATTTTTGTTTATTCTCTCTTTTTTTGTTAGAAACTGTTTAAAACAATTCAAACCTTGAATTGAATTCAAGTTTAAAACAATTGTTTTGTTTAAATAATTGTTTGTCTTCTCGTAGAGACTTTGAAGTTTCAGATGATAACCAAATCAGACCTGAAGTGTTCATATTTAAAACAATTCAAACCTTGAATTGAATTCAAGTTTAAAACAATTGTTTTGTTTAAATAATTGTTTGTCTTCTCGTAGAGACTTTGAAGTTTCAGATGATAACCAAATCAGACCTGAAGTGTTCATGAAATGTTTCGATTCATTTGAATGATTGTAAATATATTTCTCTCAATTTATACATTAAAATTATTATTCTATATATCATTTACATTAACGTTTATGTGATTATCTAATTCATTATATATTAAGAATTAATTATTAAACAATTATTATTATATTTATAAATTGATACGTAAATAAAGAACAAGTTAATATAATTTATTGAAATTTTTTATTATTTTATTCACTCGAGGTAATATTGAGTCTCGATTATATGAAACAGCGACAATGATTTATATGAGTAATACAGTATAAGATTAAGATTTTGATGGAACGTGGTGTATTGGTTTACTATGAGACACGTTACAAATAAAGCTTAATCTTATATTACTTTTAGGGATCAGCCTCCAATAAAAATCATTGTCGCTGTTTCATATAATCGAGATTCATTTGAGAATTTATTTGACACAAATCTAATATATTGTATATCACAGATTGCCATCATGAGCAAATTTAAATGATGAAGTAATTTGTTACTTTTAGATTTTATTGTAGAAAATAATTTATAATAAATTTTCAATTGTCTATGTGTTACATCGAGACCTCCAAAATATATAGGAAATGAGGGTCAATATTATATGGAAATTATAGCTACAGTAATAACTAGAGGACAGGAGATATTTCAATAATATCTACAGAATATTTAATATTTTAATATGTCCAACGAGTAAAAGCAAAAAGAAATATACTGTAAGCTACCTTTCCCTAATAGGGAATCCCTATATTAGGAATCCTAATTTAGGATGGTAAAGTTATAAATCTAATTATAAACTGCAGTATATTTCTTATTCATTAATAAATTTTCAATTATAAAATATACTGTAAATCATTGAATTCAAAAACTATGACTTTTAACTCGTAAGTAAAAGTACTTTCTTATGTATTGTTAGGAATTTAAAACACTTTCACATCTAATGGTAAGAAACCAATCATATATTTGCTCGTTGACCTGATTTTTATTATAAAAGTCATAATGGTTTGTGATTTAAGTCTTATATGTGTAATATTGACGAGCATTTGGATTAAGTCTAGCCATCGATCGTAACAAACAAACCGTACAACTCTTGAGGAAGTGTACCGAAAGAAGTTATGTTGAGTTTGGGATGTCTTAAGTTAGTGTAAGCAAAGAGAGTGCCAAAGAGTCCTACATTTTGATCCATCGCTATTCCATGTCTTTTGTGACCAAAATGTTTGTGAAAGAGTCCGATTGTGATCAATCTTATGTCACAAACACTGGCTATCAAACGATTATAACGATTATAACGCATATAACGCCTCTCCTCCTCAACAGAGCCGATGTATCACACAATACATCACTTGATTGCCATTCCTTTACATGGACTGAAGAGTAAGAGGTCGATGCCCTCCACCTCATCCCCATCCATAGCACCACTACTTCTGGCCATAAGTGATGCACACCTAAGAAGTTATCCAAATATAAACAATTTAATCAATTTTCATATCAATTATTATTTTTACACAAGTTAAAACACTTACTATAAGATTGAAAATATAGTTTCATTATTACAATTCTATGGTATATACAGTATATGATATAAATTTTGATTTAACTTACTAGTGGGAAACAAAGTTTTGTTTTTTCAGTCCTTAATTATTCATAGCATTTAGATTAAACTATTAATTGCTATCAAACTAATTAAAGCACACACAGGCACTCATTAAATACAATACTCTTTTGTATACAAATTCTTATCAGAAAAATACTGATAAATAATTGTTATGACTTTACTATAATAAACTGGTTGAATCCTATTTGCATCGATGTTCAGAATTGTATGACTAAACCCATAATGAATGGTAACATACAATGTATAATTGAGGCTATTATTAGCTAATTTAATAACTCTTCCCTCATTAACATTATGTGGATTCAAACCGCTATATTTAAACATTTTCATTAAAGTAACCACTTTGTGGTTTGCATTAATTGGATGCAAATCTACTTCAATTAATAAATAATTAAAAGGACATTTATTATTTAAATAAAACAAATCATTTTATGAAAAATTTAAATTCTACTTTATATTGACTCTCGGCAACTTTTGAATGCCTATTAAACTGAACAAAAAGGCAAAAAACTTTAGTTTTTAGATGTCGTTAACTTATAGCCCCAACCCCTTTCATTTTCGTGTCATTTTCATAGATATTAATTAACAAAAAGCATAAAACATTGTCATTGCAATCGATATAATACGAGCCAATTAATGTCATGGTATGCTCTCAAATACGAAATACACTTTTTATTATATCGAGATTCACAGGAATTCTGCAATAATTAGCAAAATTATGTTTTAAGAACAAAGAATAAAATGTGAACTCAACTTGATGAAAAAAATCACAATCCAATTTCTGTAGTGAGATACTGAGGGCATATATTTTTTCATCTGTAATTAAGTTTATATGAAATATTGTGAAATTGGATGTGAATGTAAAGGCAATTGGAGTAAATATGGGCCGAGAACTGGGCGTTGGTTTGTTTTAATCAACCACTGAACTGAAAACTATACGTTATATTTAAATTACTTTTAGTGTATTGCGATCATATTATTTGTGTAATTAATAAGAACTGATAAATGAATTTCATATGCGAGTTGTCCCCAAATATGAGAGAGAGAGAGAGAAGAGAGAGAAGAGAGAGAGAGAGAGAGAGAGAGAGGAAAGAGAGAGAGAGAGAGAGAGAGAGAGAGAGTTTGTTAACAATTTATTATTATAATTCTAGTAATGAATACGATTTTCTAATTATAATTATATTTGGTGATCAAAAAAAGTAATTTATAAAAGAGTATTACATGTATTCATATAGTCATCGAACTCTTCATTTCAGTTCACTTTTCACTGAATGAGATGAATATTAAGTAATCGAAAATTTTTACTGAAAGTATAATTTACATAAATCGAGAATATTCTGATGGAATATTTTAATATTTCAATTAACAATATTAGTTTTGTTGCATAATATATGAAAATATAATAAATGATAATATGCTAGTTAATTATTGTGTTTAAAATTTTAAATCATAATTACAAAACAAAAATCAATTGCATACTAACAAGTAAGAGCCTTTCCCATTATCCCTCTCGCGCACGAGTTTATCCATTTGTCCGGAATCCAGTTCCTTCATATCGGACACAACACTCGTGTCACTGAATCCGAACAACACGTTATAATAGACGGGAAAAGTGAAGTGACTTTCGTTCAGAAAAAAAGTTTTGCCATCGATTTTGCAGTTCCCGAAAATGGTGGCCACCAGAGGGTTATCGCTCTTAATCACCTGACGCTGAACGGCAGCCCCGGGTTTGCACTGAAACGTGTGTGTCTTGAACGGCATAAACCATCTCCACGCCGAGACACTAAACATACGAGTCTTGCGGTTGAAGTACATCCGTAAGACATAGCGTCGCGAGAGGTTTATGTGAAACAAAGACGTTATGATCATTATTTCCAGGATATACTTCTCCATAAGACCAGGATTATGGTGAGGATCAGGTGGTACTGACGCATCTTCGGGCAACAGTTTCAAGACAATGCACAAGAGTATAGTGAAGGCGGGGAACAGTATGCCTCCCATAGTGGCGATGCGATTGATTTCTGCCTTATAGACCAATATATTGCTCGTCCGGTCGATCGCATCCTTCTTGAAGTTGTGCTCAACTCCTCTGTCCTTCAGACGAATGATCCGCCAATACGTGCGAAGTCGAGCGTAGTTTATAAACCTCTTGCAGACACTTGTGGTCACATTGGGTGACAACAGTCTTCTGGAGGCATTCACTTGTGTCCAACACTGCAAACATGTGTCATGAATATGAGTCATGCGTTCATTTGTGGTCATTATTGCGACAAACCTTTGAGTGGATTGTCCGACAATTGTATGCATCGGTTGGACACCACTTGACATGATATCGGAGTATCGAAAACACGGCATTAGGTTTGCATCCAATGTATGCATTCATGACAAACACCACTCAATTCAATGTGATTTACGTTCAGATCATTTAAAACCCCAATTCATGTGATGTTTGGACCGGAGTTTGTGTGTCACGTGACTCAGTGGCTGTCAATGGGAGTCATCTATTGGTGGTTGAGTTGACACAAACGCAATGCACTGAACGCATGCGCACTCAATGTCTCTCATAATTGTCTCACATTTTGTTGTTTTGTTTTTGTATTTAATTTAAATTTAAATAGTTTTTCACTTTTATTTAAATCCCTTTTTCATCGTTTGGATCACTTTTAATATATTAAACCATTTAATAAACACTTTTACAGTGAACTGCATTGAGTTGGAGACCAATGCAAGCATTTGTTATGATTTTTATGCATTAACTTAAATGTAAACAAAAAGTGTTTCAAAATATTGACAATTATTTGAGTGAAGACTGGACTCAAGACATGTGACCATTGGTTGCAAACCATTTGATTATCCGTTCATTGAATCCACACTTTTGACATTAAATGTAATTTTAAACTAATTTTATACAAAAATATAGATTTAATTCATTTTGAGCAATAATTTTGACATTTGATGCCATCATTAGCTGTAAACTAATGAATGACTCGTTTGTATAGTTTGTGCGAAAAGTATGAACTCATGGGAAGTGAGCGGAAGAGTGGCTGAAGAGTGAGGCCATGAGTGGAACAAATGCGAGCACTTCTTCGGGATCGTCGACGTCTGGGTCGACGACAACAGAGCCGTCGATTCAGCAGAAGAATAATCTGCAGAGAATCGCACTGAAGAAGCATCAGCTGAAGACATGGACCAGAAGTAAGAAGTTGGAGAAACTGGCCGTATATTCGCAGTGCAGGGCTGCGGACAACACATGCAAATGCAACGGTTGGAAGAACCCCAACAACAATCCCATCCCTCCCTCTGACAGACATCACGACAGACACAACAACGCAGTCTCGCAGATGACAGACCCCTGTCGTAGTTGTGGTCATCACTTGAGTCAGTCTTTAGTTCATGAATTACCGTAACTTTTGAGTCAATCTTGACTCCCTTTCCTTATAATAATATTGAGTGCAAGGGTTAACCCGATGTGTATCCGACAGGCGCTCACGTGAGTCACTTGGATGCCGTGAAAGAGGAGGAATTGGATCGACTGCTGGGGATTGTAGTGGACGTGGAGAACCTGTTTATGTGCGTTCATATAGAAGAGGATACGGACACAAAACAAGTGTATTTCTATTTATTTAAACTGTTGAGGAAAGCCATTATGATTATGAGTCAGCCCTCAGTGGAGGGTCCGCTCGGAAACCCTCCCTTCGAGAAGCCTTCCATCAAAACGGTATGAAAGGACTGAATTGAATTCCAATCAATTGTATGACTGACTGACTGTGTGTTTGTGTCAAAGGGTGTCATAAACTTCGTGTGTTTCAAATTCAGTCACTTGTCTGAGAAGGAATGGCAGACAATGTATGAT